>JAPYZL010171960.1:0-10891 GCA_030522825.1 Platygaster orseoliae
TTTCAAACGCATGTTTGGGTAAACGGAACGATGGAATCTTCATCTATTTACGCCATCTCTTGTAAAACCGCACGAATTAATTCCTAGACCAGATAAATTAAAAATCGTATAACTCCCTCAAATTTCATTCGATTTCAAAAACGAAATAAGAAAAATCGCTCTTTTAAATTGGGGAACCTATTTCTGCTGAAAAATTTGTAGAAAGTTGCATTTTTTGCAAAATTTTTTGCATTTTTTTAAATGTTTGCAAAAATTTTCACAAAGTTGCATTTTCGGCAATAATAATAATTAAATACTTTAATAAAATTTTATTAACTTCGAATTTTTTTCAACTTTAATATTTTAAATAAACTTTATTAAAAACTTCTTTAAAAATGAATAATTAATTATTTTTTCCCGAAAATACAACTTTGTGAAAATTTTTGCAAATTAAAAAAAATATTCAAAAAATTGCAAAAAATGCAACTTTCCGCAAATTTTTCAGCAGAAATAGGTTCCCCAGTTGAAAAGAGCGATTTCCCTTTTTTCGTTTTTAAAATCTGATGAAAATTGAGGAAGTTATACGATTTTTAATTTAGAATTTTTAATAATTAATTACTCTTAAATAAGAGCTAACTTTTGAAAATGCTCCGACAAATATGCGTTTTGGGCCGTGTACTATCCATTTTTTCAAATGAGAGCTCATCAACTTTTTCAAACTTAAATTTTGTTGCACAGTAATATTAATTGAAATTCCAAAATCTCGTAACTCAACTGCTTTTTGATTATCCAAAATAGTATTTCTATACAGTAAAAACGCCTTTTGAAAATTCCCGGTGGCCAGTGATTTTCAATTTTTTTCCCTGGTTTTATAGAGAGGGATTTTCTAGATGATGTTAGTGAAATTCCTGGCTGAATCTTTTTTATTAGAATGCTGATTTGTTGGAAATAAGGAATTCTAAGAAATTTTGAGGAATTCATGATTAAAACCTAGGGTTTTTCCTAGATTTCCCTATAAATTCCCCTGAATTTCCTAGAATTCCCCAGAATTTCCTAGAACTCCCCAGAATTTTCTAGAATTCCTCATCTCCAACAAAGCATTCCAACGAAAAAGAATCAGCCAAATCCCTAGCGCCGGGAATTTTACATGGGCTTTCTAGGAATTTTATACCATCTTACCGACAAAATTACTACATCCAGTTTGAATAATTTTTGGACCTCATTTAATACAGTAATTATCATAAAATTATTTAGGCTGGACGTAGTAATTTTACAAACAGATTTTTTATTGTGAATTTCTGACTAGTGCTGATTGATTGGAAATTCGGTGGAATTTATGGGGAAATCTAGGGAAAATCCTAGGGTTTAATCAAGAATTCCCCAAAATTTCCTAGAATTCCCTATGTCCAACAAATCAACAACGAAAAAGATTCAGCCGATTGATCAAGGGCACATACTTTTCTGTTGGAATGCTTATTTGTTGGAATAGGGGATTCTAGGGAATTTATGGGAAAATCTAGGGAATTTCTAGGGTTTAATCATAAATTCCCCAGATTTCACCAAATATTCCCTAGAATTCCCTATCCCAACAAATAAGCATTCCAACAAAAAGGTATGTGCCTGATCAAGATCGCAAAAGATAATGTCCTCGATTTGTAAAAAATGAAATCTTCGTTTTACGACATTTATTTTCAACCTCATGAATAGAACAGAAAATCATAAGTAATTTGAATCTAAAAATTAAAAAACCGTTTTTAAACAGATGTGCTTTTCTTAAAATTCAATATGGCGGCTTTTCACGCTCCATCATTTATCATGCGATATGCGCATGCGAAATTGTCAAGCAACAGTCAAACAGCCACGTCTGTTTTTCGCCACGTCTGTCATTGCGATAAACAAAAAGGTTACCGGCTAAAGTATTTTTCGTTATCCGACAAAAAACTTGTCTTCGAGAAGGAAAATCGCGGAAAAACATTTTTCAGCATGCTTCTACGCGGCGTGCTCCCGTTTTTCTTGCTCGCGTTCGTCGCGAGCAGCGTTTTCGGGGACCCCTTGAACCAGGACATCGTGGTGAAATCCGTCGATCGCAACATCGATGTTCAATCCCAGCTAACGAAAATTTCGTGCAAAATCACCCTCGAAAATGCAGGGAAAGACAGCATCAAGAGTTTTCTTTATGCCGTGGATACCACGGAAAAACAGACTTTAAGGTATAACTTGCAAACCTCACTTATTTGGTCTTTTATTGAAAATCAATGTAGAATTTGGTTCTTAATTATAAATTTAATAAGTATTTTTTTTATTAATGAAAGAGTAAGTAATTTTTTAAAGAATAAAATGGATTTTCTCGAAAAGATTCTTGAAAAAATGTGATTTTTACTGTGACATATTTGTTGGCAGATTCAGTGAATATGCTTCAGTTTTTCAGTAAAATCTTAATTTTCATTACTTGTTTTAAAATAAATATTAGCTTATTTTTCAAATTTATCATTTTTATATCCCTCAATAATTTTTTTTACTAATGAATATTGAATGACTATAAAAACTTGATTTTTAATACCAGCTTTTCTAGGATCACAATTTGTTTTTTCATTTTATTTCACAATGATTAAAGTAGACGATTTATTGGAATATTTACCAGTTTTTAATCGAACAAAAAAAATTTAAATACTCGCAGAAAATTACATGGTCGTTGAAATTCTAACTATTTTTGAAAGGTTCTGTTATTTGCACAGTAGCAAGAATAAATATAAAAAAAATATTTGTAAAAATAGTATATTACTGCGAGTTTTGGAAATGTCGGTTTTGAATGAATGAATTTTAAAAAATAAATACAAGAAATTGAAAAAAATTTGTGTAACAACAGTAAACGCTTGTGTTTGTTTAAAATAATCTTTTACTCCATTTCAGTTACTTCGAGGCAAGATTGAGGAATACAGGGCGTCATAAGTTTTCATATTCAAAGGTGTCTGTCAAAGAGCATAAAGACATTTTGTTTTATGAATTTGAATTGAAAGATCCATTGCTTCCTGGGAGAACAACTATGGTTGAAATTGATGCGGTATGTGACTAATACATAATTTCTTTTAAAAGTAATTTTTCGTACGACTTACTAGTTTTTTTAAAGTATGAGCACTAGAATTCAAGTTGAATTGGAACTACAGAAAAAAAGATGTCATTATTAATAAATAATCAGGTTTACAACTTTTTTTATACAGAAAATTATATATTTTAAAATATTTTGCAATATTTAAACGTTGAAGGATCGAATTTAAAAAATTCAGTATCATGGGATTCCTCAAAAATCTTTGAGGTCTGGTTAAAATTTCTGTACCATGCTTAATATTTCAGAAACAAATCTTGTAGGCAAAAATTATTAAGTGATTCATTAAAATTGCAGGTCTTCTCGCACCAACTGGATCCTCACCCCAAACAAATAACCCAAAAAGAGCGCCAGCTTGTTCTGTATACCGGTAACGTCTACTTTTTCTCGCCATACAAAGTGATGAAACAGACCACGACCATTGTCCTCCCCTCTCGCAACGTCGAAAGCTACTCCAAGATCAACCCTGTCTCCCAGAGCGACAGTACCATCACTTACGGGCCTTATGAATCGATTGCCCCGTTCTCACGCCAGACACTTTCCGTCCACTTTGAGAACAACAACAAGTTTCTATCCATCACTCGTCTTGAAAGAGTCATCGAAGTTTCCCACTGGGGCAACATCGCCGTCGAGGAGTCCATTGAGCTCTTGCACACTGGTGCTTTGCTCAAGGGTTCGTTCTCTCGGTACGAATACGCACGTGAGTCCAGGTCGGGCCAGCCCAGTATCCATAGTTTCGACACTGTTTTACCTGCTGCTGCTTCCGATGTGTACTACAGGGACGAAATTGGCAACATTTCAACGTCACATATGAGGATCAAGAAAGATTCGGTTGAGGTAGATATAACGCATAAATAAGTTTATAGAACTTTTAGGACGATGCTAGTGAAATTCACAGCGCCGGGAATTTTATTCAGGCGCTAGTAAATTTACCATCTCGCTGACAAAAGTACTACATCCAGTTTGAATAATTTTAGAACCTCATTCAATACGGTAATTTTCCCGCTCAGGAAAAATTACAAGTTGACTGGTAAAAGTACCAGCCTGCATTTGACAATTCCACTGGATTCTACATGTTGACAAAGTTTACAACGTTGAAAAATCACACGAGAATTTTTTTTTTTTTTTGACATTTACCATCAATGGTTTAAAAGCTAAAAATAGTGAATTCAGCGAAGACCCTAAAAATAGTCGAAAAAAAATTTATTGAATCATTGAAGATGAAATTTGTAGTTTTAAAAAAAGGTCGAACTTTAAGATTCTTGTAATAATAGTATATTACTACGAGTTTTGGAATTGTCGGTTTTGATGAAACGGAAGTTTGCAGCCCGAGGCGCAGCCGAGGGCTGTAATCGTTTCGTCAAAATAGGCAATTTCCAAAACTCACAGTACGATATTTTATTCACAATTCGCTAGTAATTCACGTCCAAATATCCGATTACTAGCAAATTGTGAATAAAAACTTTTTTTATAAAATTTTTTTTCTTGTGGAAATATTTACAAACAATTTTTTTATAAATATTCTAGTTCATAAGAAATGTACAAGGCATAAATATTTTCTTATAAAAAATTTGAAATTTATTACAAAAGTGTCACTGGTTTTTATAAAAAGTTTTTTTCTTATGTTTTTATAAAAAGTTTTTTTCTTATTTGAATTTTTAAGGTATTACGTCCGTGGTGAAGATAGGCGCAAGCTACTGCTAACTTCAGTTCATTGTTTTATTTTCGGTCACGGCAACACCGCAGCACACCGCAGCGTTCTGTCTTTTTTTACACTAGAGAGAGAGATCATTCTGTCATTGAATACGATCAAGTAGAGTGTTGCCAAGTTTACTAATCGAGTAGGAAAAACAAGTTTTTCGAAAAAACGGTACAGTGAAAATTCGTAGTTCATACGGCAAATTACTTGTGATTTCATTCTTCAATTATGATAAAATTTTTAGAAAAATGTATCTCGCAATTTTTCCAAAATTTAGAAAAATACGCTTCTGCCCATTTGAATACATGTTAAACTTAGGAATTTTTTTACAAAAAACTAGATAGTGAATCGAGCTGAAATTTTGCAGGTTCACTCAGTACGCATTTAAGATTATCTGTGATTTTTTTCATAAAAATCTATCTCAAAAATTCAACTATGGGCGTAATACCTTAAGGTCGACCTTATAAGAAATAAAACTCTTATGAGGAATTTCCAATTGTTATTAGAATTGTGCTGTTTCTTCTAAGAATCAAAATCGCTAGTATATAATTTTTTTCAGCGAATTTTCGAATTTAGAATTTAAATCATAATTTTGGAATCTAGAAATGAAATTTCAGAATTTGATTATAATTTTTAAATTTAGGATTTAAATTTCAGAATTCGAATAAGAATTTTTGAATTGAGGATTCAAATTTTAGAATTTGAAGCAGAATTTCTGAAGTTAGAATTCAAATTTCTGAATTTAGAATTCAAATTTCAGAATTTGAATCAGAATTGTCAGAATTTTTAAATTCTTGAATGTTTTCACTGAATTCAGTGAATTCTTAAATTTATTATACAAATTTGAGAATATGAATCAGAATTTTCAGAATTCAGTTAAGTTTCACAGTGAATTCTTTTAATTTGTTCTTTCTTTCAGTGAATTCTTAAATTTTTTTCAGTGAATTTTCGAATTTAGGATTTGAATCAAAATTTTCGAATGTGGAATTGAAATTTTAGAATTCAAATCAGAATTTTTGAATTAGAATTCAAATTTCAAAATTTGAAAAAGAGTTTTTGAATTTAGAATTCCAATTTCAGAATTTGAAAAAGAGTTTTTGAATTTAGAATTCAAATTTCAGCATTTGCATCAAAATTTTTGAATTCAGAATTGAAATTTCAGAATTTGAATCAGCATTTTTAACTTTGGAATTCAAATTTCAAAGTTTGATCAAAATTCTCAGAATTTTTGTATTCTTGAATTTTTTGAAAATTCCTTGTCAGGGGCTTCGTCGAATTTGTTTTTTCAAGGTTTCACATTATTTTTGGTAAATCTCTGAAAAAAATTTTCATGTGATTTGTCAACGTTGTAAACTTTATGAACATGGATTCTACTAGTAATTTTCCTGGTTTGGTTCCAAAATTATTCAGACTAGATCTAGTAATTTAACAAATTTTTTACTGTATAAGTTTGTCCTCATAAATGGCATCATTCAATTTCAAGGTTAACCTGAGACCCCGTTTCCCCCTCTTTGGAGGCTGGAAAACCAAGTACACTCTAGGCTACAATGTTCCAAGCTACGAATACCTCTTCAATTCCGGTAACGACTACGCCCTGAGGATGCGACTCCTGGACCACGTCTACAACGACATGGTAGTCGATGAGCTCCTTGTGAAAATCATCCTCCCGGAAGGCTGCCGCGACATTCAACTTCAGCTCCCTTACCCCGCCCAACAACTCCCCAACACCCTCCACTACACTTATCTGGACACCACGGGTCGCACCGTCATTTCCATTTTCAAGGAAAACCTCGTGGAAAATCACATCCAGAACTTTGTCCTCAAATACACCTTCCCCAGGTTCCTCATGTTCCAGGAACCGCTGCTCGTGGCGTTGGCTCTTTACCTGCTGTTCCTGATGGTCATTGTCTACGTTCGCTTGGACTTTTCCATCTCCAAAGATGAAGCCTCCGAAAGCAAATTGAGGATCGCTGGTCAGTGCGAGAAAATTTTGGCCGCCCAAGACAAAAGGGTCACTTCTTACAACAATCTGGATGATCAACTCAACTACCTCAAAGCCAACAAGGACACGGCCGCGTTTTTGTCAGCCGCAAAAAGCATCAACCAGGAATACAAAACAGCTACTTCTCAGATTCAGGAACTTGCGCAGAAGGTCAAGGGCGAGCCAGGGGATATTTTTGATCGCGTCCAAGAGTTGCAGAAAGTGGACAAGACCTTGAAAGAGCTGTACAACCAGCAACAATCTTTGTACGTCGACAAGCTTGTTCCTGGGAAAATTGGTCGACAGTCTTTCATTGACACCGAGATGACCATTTCCAAGAAAAAGGAGGAGTGCGTGGAGAAGATCAACAGCATTGTCAAGACGTTGCACTAGATTTATACTTTGATGCGGGAGGTTGAAATGATTGTTTCTTATATATTTTCATGTGTTCGTTGCAAGTCTATAATAAATTACATGAAAAAGATTGAGGAATTTGAATTTCATCGTCAGAATCCGAGAATATTTATAGATCGCCATTGTAAATATTTTTTGGCCAAGAAATAAGTAGCTTTTCTTCCTGTGAACGTAGCATTTGAAAGTGATTGTCTGCGTATCTTTTTTATACCAATGTGTACGAAATGAATATAACTGTTTAAATAAAGAGTATAATGAACCATGCATTTTTATTTTATTTTTGTTGTAAGAAACGAAAACATGTTTTTTCAATTGTATAAATATTGTATTAAATTTCCTGCAAAAATTTCGTTTTATTGTACAAACTTTATTTCTAAAAAAATTTTATTGAGAACCAATTACATAGTGAAACTGTTGCATCGCGCTGCAATGAACTTTAACAAAGTCTGAGAGTAAATTTGTAAATGCAAAGTTTATGAAAGCTTGACATCTCAAGTCGTGATCTATGATTCGTCGTCGCTGCCACCAGGTGGCCTGGCCCCAGCTTTGGGCCCTCCAGCCTTTTTCGCCATGATGATTTTGTCGACCTTGAGGATGGTGCTCGCCGCGTCAACGGCGTATTTTAAACCCCAGTACTTGGTAAGGTACAGGTCGTGAATTCCACGTTCATGCGCATCGATTACACCGGCTCCAAAACTCTGTAACAATAATTTTTTCTTTTTAAGAATTTTGTTCTTACATCGAAATCTAGAAATTAAATGATTAAAAATCAACCTCGACGTCGAAACCAGCGTTCTTCTGGCCCTCTTTGTGTGCAGCGTACAACTTGGAAATGAGTTCCGAAGATTTTGCTCCGCTGTTCTCAGCCAGAGATTTAGGAAGCATTTCCAAGGCAGACGCGAATTTGCGAACGGCGTATTGTTCCAAACCAGGGAGGGTGTCTGCGAATGACGAGATTTTAGAGGCCAATTCAACCTCCGCTGCTCCTGCTCCGGCGAGGAATCTGTCATCTCGAGTCAATCCCTTGAAGGTGTTGACGCCGTCATCGATGGCTCTTTCAATGTCGTCCATGTAATTGTCTGTGGAGCCTCTAATGACAATCGTGCTGATGCGACTTTCAGTGCCATTTAATTTGAAAACTATGACATTCGTGTCTCCCAATTCCTCGAGATGCACGGAATCTGCGTAACCCAATTCTTCACCAGTTGGGGGTATCTGTAATAATATTAGACAACGAAAATATAGAAAACTATAGGTAAAACAAGAACCTCTATACAATTTTCCTTCAACCTACCAATTTTGTAAGCACAGTGCCTCCCACAGACTTGCACAACCTCCGTAAATCGAATTTGCTGGGAATCCTCACAGCCATGATTCCAAACTTGTTCAAAAAGTGCAATGCCATGTCTCCAAATTTTCCTCCGCACACTATTACTTTGGCACCCGTGTCAGCGATGGCTTTTATTTGATTTTCCAACATAGATTCCTCTCCATGGGAAAACTTCATCAACTCATCTGCGCTGTTGATCAGAACAGTGCCCTTAGTCTCAGTTTGAGCAATATCCACAGCACACGAGTAAATTGCAATTTTCGCATTAGTTTGTTTCGTCACGTCGCCGTCAACGTCGCGTTTGAATACCATTCCCTGGACGATTTGTGATGACTGCAACCCTGACCCGAGAATTTTGCAAACTCTGACGTTGTCGACGTTGAATGTAGTTTTTTCCGGTAGTATGGAAATGCAGGCCTGAGTGATAAGATTCGATAAAAATTCTTCGTTTCCATACTGCTTGCTCATTACGGATGTTTTAATGGCTTGCTTCACTTCTTCCAGATTTTTGTTGTCTTTAACTTGGTGAACAACTAGGTTCGGCAAAATTTCTAGGGCTTTCGCCAATGCGACTTCGTAGCCTTCCGCGATTTCCATTGTGTTGATTCCCTGGAAAAATACAATAAGGCAACAAAGATTAGAATATATAATGATGAATCACAATGGTAAAACTTTTAGTCGATAATGGAAAATAGTAACAATAACTTACTAAAAATAATAACTACAACAGTAATATACAGACATGAACAAGTATATTAACAGTAATTAAATAATAATAGTAATTCATAAATAAGTAACTATTTATAATAAACAATGTTTTAAACATAAATAAACAAGTAAATAAACAGTTTAACAATAAACAATAGAATAAACGATAGGCAGGAAATTTAAAATTTACATAACGTTCGATATCATACCAAACGGAGGAGTTCTTCAGCGCCTTCTAGAAGTGCTCCGCAGAAAATGATGACAAAGTTCGTGCCATCGCCAACTTCAGCCTCTTGCATTTTGGATGCCATGACCATGAGTTTTGCTGCCGGGTGCTCTACATCCAATTCTTGGATAATTGTTGCGGCGTCGCTTGTTACGAATAATTTCTCAATGTGATTTATGATCAATTTATTACAGCCGTTCGGGCCATAACTTGTACGGACAGAAGCTGCGAATTGTTTGCAGGCTTCGATATTTCGCATCGCTGCTTCTTCGGGGCCAGAGAAGTACTGAAAAAAGTTCAGATGCCAGAATTTTAGAAAAATGGTTGTGGACAGTAATTTGATTTACTTTTAATGAAAAATTGGATATTCAAAAAAAAAAAAAAAACAATGCTGAAGAATAGAGAAGTGCTGATTGAAAAACTTTATGAATTTAATATCATACATTGCCTAATAATAAAATAAAAAATGAATAAAGCAAAATTTTTTATCAAATGAACATTCAAGAGTAATATTTGCAATGTAAGAATGTTAATTCTCAACTATACATTTATAAGGTTTAGACAAAAATTGGATAACTTTTGATTTTATTACATTGAGCAGTTTTAAAAAAGATAATATAGATCTTGTGAATTATGTTTCAGATCAAAATTAGTCATTAACATAATTATAGAACTTATGATAAAAAACTATTGAATCTATTACAAATATTCATTTGTTTATTTCGAATTCGCAAGCTTGAGAAATGTTGAACAGTTAGGAAGAATAAAGATTACTTTTTCAAATTCAACTTTAGAAATAGGAAACATTTTTGGGTTATTAGATTAGAGATGAACAAAAAAAACCTAAAAATAAGAAAAAATATGAATGAAGTTTTAATTTTTTGAAATTTGGGGTAATGGTGAAATATGAAAAATTGTCCAAGTTTAATAACTGAAGAACTCAGTACCTTGTCCCTTGGAAAACAAATGTTCTGAGCCAAGTTATTAACAGTAACTTAACGAGAATTCTTCAGACAAATTATTAGTCAAAAAATAGATATTTATGCTACAAGGGAGAAAGAGGATAATTCCAACGAGTGCGAAGTTGGGCACGAGCAGAGCGAGTGCCCAAACGCACGAGTTGAAATCATCTTTCTCCCATGTAGCATACAATATTTTTTTCCATGCATTTACAAAAATAATGGCCACTTTTTTTGCGTGGAACGTGGGAGGAAAGTATACTTTTTTGGGGAAACTACAACATGTAATTTTCGACGCGACTTGGTTACTGTTGTGACAATTTGATAAAACAAACACAACAAATTTATGTACACAAGTTATGACTTATGGATAGTGTGAGTCTTGTGAGTATGACAGTCGTGTTGAGTCGCGTGCAGTGTTCGTAACTCGGTAGTACTAAACAAGGACAGACTTATGTTTGATTGAGCGCTAGAAAAGGAACGAAGATTGAA
>JAPYZL010171961.1:0-11008 GCA_030522825.1 Platygaster orseoliae
AAAAACGTTTGAAAAATGTTTCGATGATTGGATTATTCGTTGGCGTAAATGTATTGTTTCAGAAGGAGTCTACTTTGAAGGCGACAAAATAAATTTGGATAAATATTAAACAGTCAGTGTTTAATTGACCTATTCCCGGTACTTTCTTGACAGAATGTATATAGTCAAACATTCATTTCATAAAAAAATTCTTCTGAAGTCAGAATGATCGTTATTTTAAGTTATAAAAACCAAAAATACTGGACTTGATTTAAATTTCACTGATTTTTTGATTTAGTAGTACTATTTTTAGAGATTATTTTTATTATTGACATTTTCGTCGATTTTCCGTAAAATAAAATTAGTAAGAAAATATTCTTCATATAAAGAATTCTAGTATTTCTTGCATTTTTTCAGTATTTACGAGTATCCAGTATTTTCGTAGATTTTTATTTATATCAATTCTTAAAATTCAATGCTCTAGAATGCAAATATCGATAGATTTTTGATAATTTTGTAGATTTCGTGGATAATTCGGTCTACGTTAATTTTAAGTATTCTATGTATTCCTTGAATTTTTCACTTTTTCGGTATTTATAAGATTTTTTATCGTTTTCTAGTTTTTTTATACATTGATGCCATTTGTGCAAATTTTTCAAAAACGCAATTCTTTCATAGAATTCAATAACTTTTAGTATTTTTCAAAAATTTTATTACTCGAAAGATTTTTTGGTATTTTCATAAAATCCTGTCGAAAGTTTTAAGAACTTCTTTTCCAAATTTCGAAGTTTTCAGATTTTGAGAATTTTCGTAAATTTCAGTCTTTTTTTACAAATCACTATTGAAAAAAAATTTTTTCCCACGTTTTCTTGAACGAAATGTTTGGCTCTATATTGTATTATAATATAGTATCAGAAAAATTTCATTTAAAGTCAGAATAATTGTTATTTTGAGTTAAAAAAACTAAATGTTCTGAAACCACTTTGAATTTTACTCATTTTAAGAATTCTCTTAAATTCCAGAGAAACATTTCTAACAAGGTCAGTAATCACTAGGGCAAGTGTTTCTAACGCCTGACATGCCCCATTTCGACACTCTCACAAAAACAACATTTTTTGCTGCATAATACGCCATATGCATGAAAAAAAGTACCGGTTTTGAGGTCGGACATTCAATACAAACAGAACCCTGTTTTCGAAAAACCATGGGAACGAGAGGAGCGACGCGCGCAATTTTGACCGAGACTTCGAAATGATCCAGGGTCCTAGAATGCGATCGGCTCCCTTCTTTTAGACGTCACTTCCAAGAAGGACGCAAGACGCCGCGGCCGAAAAATTTCGCGCTCATTCTGGAGTCTATTTCTTTCACGCACACGCAATACCGCCCGGGCCCAACACGGACGCAAAACATTCTGGCTACAGCAAACAATGGGACATTTCCGCTTAAGTAGGACGGACGCTAAAAATTCCCTGAACACGGGTTGCGAGTCAATATATGGGACACACATAAACGATCATCGATACAAAAAATACACACACACGCGTACTTTTTATCTGTTTCACCGGAACTCGAGTTACTTTTGTCGGGCGCCGCGTGAAATTTGAACGGGATTCGGCCAACAACTCGAAATCTTGTTTAGTACACAGTCCTTGAATTTCGTAACACTCTCAAGGGCAAAATCAGAAGAGAGGGGTGTACTTAAAGTGACAATTTGTGACGTTGGAGGGATGGTTCAGTGAAATATGACATTACAAAGTGAATTTTTCTCAGTGGAAAAGTCAACTATTCAATTTTTTCTATTTTATTTTTTTAAATGCACCTTACTGTGGTTGAATGTGATTATATGTATAACTGTTATATGTAGAATTTTTTTTACTTTGTTTAATATGAATAATAATGATTTCAAAACCAAACATTTTGTCCAACAAATTGCAAAAAACGAATAACAGTCGATCGCAAAAAATCTTTCGAATTTCACAAGAACTTTTTAAAACAAACGCAAAGGTATCTTTATTCAATCGATTATGTAATTTTGGCTTATTACAAATTTGACGTTTTGATTCGTAAGATATTGTTTCTTGAATTCAGAAAAACGACGTGGCATGTGCATAGGCATACCCACGGAAGTGAACCGTATAATTTAGGGTGTCAATCATAAGAACAGACAGAAATCCTGTACATTTGAGATCCCGAAAAGAGAAAATGAATACGGTTCGTGCCTGATGTTAGAGCTTCGAGATTTTCGGAATAATATGAACATTATTTCATCTATTTGGAGATGAACATAAAGAATAATCAATTGATTCACTTCAACTGCATTTTTTCAACTAGAAGGCGAAAAATTTGACGTTACAAAAATTTTTAAATTGGGTTTTTGAACACCGTCTACTTTGAAAACTTCTCCACACTAGGACAATATTTTGTTTAACAATAACAAAAATTGCGAGTTTTATGTGATCCAAGTGTGTAGAAAACGAGAATTTTTCTCACTGAGTTCAACAAAGATTATTATTTCATTCAATATATTGTATTTATGAATATATTTAATAATATTTATGATGGCTATTCCAACTAAAATTCAGATGGACTAATAAAACTCAAGAATTTTTGTGTAAGTGAACCAAATTGAATTTTCAGTAAAACTGCATCTTTGGAAATTGGTTTACAAGAACTTTATAATATATCTTATTTTATTATATGTATTATCATAAAATTTATCTTAGATCATAATAATGTATGATTAATATGTATATTATAATGAATACTGTCAAACTTGAAAAAATTATCTTTTGTGGCATGTAAATACAAAATAATATATATCTAAAATTGCAAATTCTCAGTGTTTTTTTTTCTAGAAATATTACAAAATTTGCGTTACAATTCTACCATCACTATTTCAACAATTTCTAAAAATGTTTATGCTACTGTATTCATAAAATATACGGAAAATCAAGACTTTTGCAAAAAACTGTAAACCTTTTTATTCCACTGGCATATATACTTCCTCTAAAAGAGCCACATCGTTTGAATAAACTCTAGTATATGCAATTTTGATATCAACTCTCAATTCTCATTTTCTTTCAGTCAGCATACTCAGGCTGCATCGCATATGCGTTCTTCTCCACGGCGTCGTTTTGCCGGAAGTTATTAGAAAACTCTTTCAATGTTTTTACTTCATTTTTTAAGTGAAGTCTTAGTTCATTCAACTTGAACAATACGTTTCAATTAGAATAAAGTAAAAATATCTCAATATTCATTTAAAACAAAATACAACGAAACTCAAGTAAAGTATCTCTGAACCCTAAAAAACCTTACACAAATTATAATTCAACAAATTACGACGCACAGAAAAGTTTTTATATAAAATGACAATTTGATAAATATAATCTGGTTATAAACTTCCAAACTCGAATTTGTTAATTTCTTCTAATGTGCAAATTCGACTCTGGACAAACTGAAATGTACAAAGCTTTATCAATAATTGACCTTGTTTAACAAGATAATTTGTTATTTCTACGTAGACTTTTTTTCAGCTTCAAAATTTCCTCAATAAGCTACGTAATATTATATTTAAAGTTTTTTTCAAGTTAGTTCATTATTAAAACATTCGTCTGAACATTAAAAATTATCCTCAAAAATTCACCGGAACAAAAATATGTCACCTCGAACAAATGAAATACTGCTCCAATTCAGTACATTCGGCAGTATCTCGAATCCGCGTTACATAACTTATTATTCTTGGTGTTTCAGTTTTAGACTTCGCGGAGTAATGATAATTTTGAGAGTGACTTACGAAGCTGATAATTCCAGTGAATCATCCATTGAGACACGTAATCATGTAAAACATTGTGTATGCAAGTTGATATCGCTAAAAAAAGCCATATAGTTGGTTTAAAATTATACTTTTTATCTACTGCATAAAAATGAAAGTCGATTCCGAACCAGTTTTCACGCGGAACTTCGAAGTCTTAGATAAACTCATTGTGATAATCTCAATACAGTTAGTTTCCTCGCACATTACGATTATTGTAAATAATTACTTTTGCACAATTTCTTTCATCCTGTAGTATTTCAAAATGTCAATAATCAATATATTTATGAGTTCCATGTTGTTTTATCGATTTAATTGTAAATCTGAAAGAATCAGACCTGTAAAATTGGAAATTTTCTTGTCTAGTTTTGCAAATTCAAATTGTTTAAGTGAAGGCACTTAACTATTTTTAAATTCATATATGCAAGTATGTATAATATTGCAAAAATTTTCGGTATTGAAACTTAAAACTTGAGAAGTGAATGAGTATTTCTTTGAACATTCATTTTTTGTAGAATAATTTAAATGGAAATTAAGAATTGTAATATCTAAAAAAGAAAAGAAATTTGAAGACGAAAACTTTCAAAATTGTAGACATAGTCTTCGAGTATGTAAAAAGTAAAGTGTTATTGTCTTTATAAAAATAAGAATTTTCAAAAACAGTGAATACCATGTTCATAAAGTTTAGAACGTTGACAAATCACACGAAAATTTTTTTCAGAGATTTACCAAAAATAATGTGAAGCCTTGAAAAAACGAATTCGACGAAACCCCTAACAAGGAAATTTTTTAAAATTCAAGAATACAAAAATTCTGAGAATTTCGATTCAAATTCTGAAATTTGGAATTCTAAAAATAAAACTGCTGATTCAAATTCTTAAATTTAAATTCTGATTCAAAAATTTTGATTTCAGTTTTGAAATTTGAATTTTGAATCTAAAAATTTCGATTTAAATACTGAAATTTGAATTCTAAATTCAAAAACTCTTATTCGAATTCTGAAATTTGAATTCAAGATACAAAAATTCTGATTTAACTTCTTAATTCGAAAATTCACTGAAAAAATTCAAGAATAATTCACTGAAAGAAAGAACAAATTGAAAGAATTCACTGTGAAACTTCACTGAATTCTGAAAATTCTGATTCATATTCTTAAATTTGAATTATGAATTCAAGAATTCACGGAATTCAGTGAAAAAATTCAAAAATTAAAAAGTTCTGAGAATTCTGATTCAAATTCTGAAATTTGGATTCTTTATTCAGAAATTCTAATTCAAATACAAAGTTTGAACTCTGAGTTCAAAAATTTTGATTCAAATTCTTAAATTTGAATTCTCAATTCAAAAACTCTCATTCAAATTCTGAAATTTTAATTCTACATTCAAAAACTCTCATTCAAACTCTGAAATTTAAATTGTAATTTAAAAAATTCTGAATTAAGTCTGAAATTCCAATCCTAGATTCAAAAATTCTGATTCAAATTATAAATTCGAAAATTCATTGAAAAAATTCGAGAATTCACTGTGAAACTTCATTGAATTCTGAAAATTCTGATTCATATTCTTAAACTTGAATTATTAGTTCATAAATTCACTGAATTCGGTGAAAAAAATTTAAGAATTCAACAATTCTGAGAACTCTGATTCAAATTATGCAATCTGAATTCTAAATTCAGAAATTCTGATTCGAATTCTCAAGTTTGAATAATTGAAAAATTCTGATTCAAATTTTAAATCAATAATTCAAATCTCAAAAAAAAAATTCTCGTGTGATTTTTCAACGTTGTGAACTTTGTCAGCATGTGAATACCTCTTTTCTAAAGTAACTTTGTAATAATTTGGCAACTATTCAGACAATTAAAAACTTAAAATGATGAACAAAATTTGTTTATTAAGTTAACCTCTTATTTAAAAATATGTTGATTATCATGTAATTTGGTGATTGAAAAATTGAGAAGAAAAGTTATAAATTAAGGAAGTAGAGATTGTTTTAATATTCTGCTGTAATACTAAATATATGATGGGTAGAAATTTGAAAACATTGGAAAAAAAATTATTTTTTCGTAAATTATTCAAAAAACAACCTTTTTTCCTTTCAAAATACTTATCATAAAAATTAAAGGAATTCAGATAAGGAGACTTACAAATTTTTTATCTACAACTTGGAATCAACACCTGCAAATTATCAAAAAAATATCTACATGTGCTTTTACCACATTACTTTGAATTCAAAAACTCAAACAGGGAGACTACAAGAATAATTTTATACGTAAAATTTAAAAAATAGGGAAGGTTTATACAATTAATATAATTTAATTCCTTAATTATGCTACATCTGCTATACGAAGTCAAAAACAACGAACATTGCCCAATTTTCGTCAGAAATGTATTTTTTTAAGCAAAATTATAGTAAAAATGAATTGTTGGCATTCAAATTACAGTTCAAGGTGTCTTTTTTGTTACGAAAATTTTTTTTTCAAAAAAGCACGTTCTAGAAAATGTAATTCTAAAAAAATCTCAAACTTCTCGTTTATTGCTGAATAATTGATTTCAACGATTATTATTCAACAATTCATAATTTTGTTTCAATGTGACGATAAAGAAAACTTTTTTGCTTTTGACTTGAAACATAATTTTTACTGCGAAAATAAAACAGTTTATAAATCGGACAAAAAATTTATTCATGCCAAAAATGAAAATACGTGTCTTAACAACAAAAAAATTCTAAATCAATAAATTTGACTACTTTTTCGACGTATCCTTAAAAAATAATAAATTGTGTTCAGGTTATATCAAAAACTTATCATGAAACAGAACAACTTTGTAAAAATTTTACTGTATGATGCCATCATGTGAATTAAAAACTAAAGCATAAATTTAATTTGAGATTAGGATTCAGCTATTTAAAATACACAGAAACACGCTTATCATATCACAAGCTCCATAATTCTTCTTTATAGATCCGAGTTACAAAACCTCTAATCGCGATGCTCTTGAAAAAACGCATTTTCCCGCGTGCGCCATGCGGAATCACCGCATAAAACGCGAAATTCATTACGCACCGCAACGGATCGTGAAAGTTTTATTAATTCCTGGGACTATCGGAACTTTTATCGTTCCGTTGTGGCTAGAATGTTCTTGGGGCGCATGTGCATAATGCGCGTTGCACATGTCGCGTTGCAATGCGAGAGTGCGCGCGGTGCATTACATATGTTCACGCGAGTCAAGGGGTCGAGCCATTCATAAAAATATCGCAAGCAGCGTGCGCGATTACTACGATTGATGCCGGACCCGTGCTACGCTGTAGCCTTCGTGGGCTCTCTTTCATTTCTCGCGCGCCAACTCGCCCGAGAAAACGAGCGGGAAAGTACTGTAACGCTCCTCTACTTTCGTCAATGAACGTAACGAACCTAACAGATGCCTCGATTTACGGCGATTTCGATTCTTTTGAAAATATGAAAAAGTGAAAATGGCCGCAATTTATTGGGGATTCCAGGATTTCAGGATAGTTAATACAAATCAAGGCGGAGAAAACAGCTATTTATCGAGAGCCTAGCCATTACATTACATCATTCTCTACGTTTCAAGCATGAATGTGTCCTGTTCAATAATAATATTAATAATCATAATCATGATAATCAGTCTTTTGAAAATCAAAGATTATACAAAAGTTTTTAATCTCTTTATATAGTAAAAAAATTTCATCTCGCTGACCAGTCAATCCGAAAAATTTCACTAATAACTTACATTAGAAGTTACACAAAATAAAACTTCTTATGTCCTGCCATAATAGGATCTACCATCAACATACTCAAAGAGTTTCACTTTGTTAAACCTCTTATGTTCTACCATAGTAGGACCCCAGTGGCCAGATCCAGCGTAGCTTATCTACCTGATACTTTTTAAAAATGAGTCGAGGTTTAGCTTTGTATTTCTTGATGATTATTTTTCCGATAATTCAGTTAATTTATTTCTGATAATATTCTAAAATAAATTATAAAAAATCTTATAATCTTTATCAGTTCGAAGATAAACTATTCATAAAATTACCTTTTCTGGTTTTTTATTTATTAATATAAATAACTTTCATTTACAAAGGTAAATTTTATTTATATCAATAAAGCAATATTTAAAAACCACATAATTTTATTTATCATGAATTACAAATTTTTTAAATTTTTTCTAATTGAATAGAATTTCATATTATAGTTTTTCATTATTCAAAAAAAAAAAAATTGGAAGCAGGTTAATTTGTTTTTGTTGCCGTATTTGAAATTTTGAAAATTTAAAATTTATTTAATAGTACTTATGTTAATTTAGAAATAAAAATAAATAATATAATTAAGTACAATATTGTTTTCACGTTATTGCTAATTAAATATCATCATATACTATTGTAATCGAAAATTAAAATATTGACTAAAAGATAAAAATATGGAGAAGACCGTAGTAAAAATAAATTAAAAATAAAACGTTCCGGAATTCATGTTGTCAAGTGAAAAAGTTAGAATAGTTCAAACTTGGAAAACATTTTAAGATTAAAATTGATAGAGAATATGTTGTTTCAAAAATTTCAATTTTATAAAAATCTGCATTGGAAACTACATTAACGATTATGAAGAACTAGAAATAAAATTGAAGATATGACTAACATTTTTTATTTTAAACAGGGAAGTTTTTTTCGAAGAATTTCAATATAAAAATTTAAATTGATTCATGTATAAAAAAAAAAAAATTAATATTACATAATTATAAGCTGTCGATGTGCAACTGTGTAAACTACAAAAATATGGAAACTATATAAGTTACGATTAAAAACAGGAAGTTTTGGACTTTCGGCAAATATACAGTCAAGCTTTTTCCGGGATTTTCAAACAAGCAATGAAAAGTTTAAAAGTTAATTATAAAAGAGCATTAAAAAATCGAAAGATTTGTATAGAGAATAATTCCAACAATAATATGAATCTGAGAAAATTTAAAATTAATATAATTTGAATATTGTGAAAATTCTGAAACTATTTAGAAAATCGAATTTAGATTATGGATCAAAAGAAGAAGATCCAAATAAAACTTACAGAATAAGATTAAAAAGTGATTGTCGATAGTATTGACAACTTAAAAATTTTATACTTTGAACTTCTTGTTTTTAGTCATAAATTTTAGTTGTAAAAGTCTAAATTCTTAAACCTCAGAACTTACAATCTTAAGTGATAAAAGTTAGTAAAATTACCTTAAAAATTTTTAATTTAGGAAAATGTGCAATGTCAATAAAATTCCAATAACAAAAAATTTTCAATTCCTTTTAGTAAATTCGACAATAGTAAGACATTCAAGGGAAAAAATTTTTAACTTCAAGTTTCTTATTAGGAAATCTTTTAAATAAAAAACACTTAAATAAAATTTCAGAAAACAAGTTTACTGTCCTCAAATATCCATTCCTAAATAGATGAACGCTTATTAAAATATTTCAAAATTCGGCAAAATATAAATAACGAAAATCCAAAAACAATCTCAATTTAAAAAATGAAAAATGTAAAATAATGCAACCTTAAACTTTTGTATACCACAAATTGCTAAAACTTTTGAATATTCGTATTCTACAGTTTTTGCTAATCAAAATATTAAAATTAATGTGCACGACTTTGAAAAAATTATCGTTTATTCAACTTCACCATTTTCCTCTCCAATTCAACTCAATAATACCAATTTCACCTGTGACGCAAACTTCCCTTGGTTCCCTTGTCTCTACTACAAAAATTAGTCTGTTTTAATTATAAAACCTCTCCATGCCCCACAAAAGTCACTGAATAAAAATACACTCGTGAAACAGAAAAAACCCATAAAAAACAGAGCAATTAAATATTATAATTTTTCAACTACACGCCTTTAGTTAGTTGTGTTAAATACCACGTAAGAGGCTATGTAAACACCAAAATCGTAAGATCTATAGCCCCCGCAATTTAATTGTTCTCCATTCATCAAGAACTCTTTTCCTGTGAAAAGTCCGACAGAATCAACCCGGTGAATTATCATTTTAATTAAATAGTAAAAAACCATTCTTTGAAACGGCGCCATGACCGCCGGAAAGGCTATTTCTTTACAACCGCTCGTAAAAAAGCGTGCGCTCTTGAATAAGCGCGATTTATGCGCGAGCTCACACCAGGGGCAAGGGAGAATTCAAGAGGAACTATGAGTGAAAAAAAGGCACTAAATGCTATGAAAAAAATAAACAACACACGCATATATTCATATACGCTATTTATCGATCGGCGAACAGAAAAATTCTTTCATGACTCGACCAAAAACTTTTAAGTTGACCCTGGTGTTTGGTCTACGACGGACTTTCTTATACTGTGTTGTGTTTCTTACACCTAGTTATTTACAGCTAAGATATAGTATGATCATCACCGTCGTAATATAAAATTATATTTAAATTTTTGTAATAATATACCTCACAATATATTTGTAATAATATTATCTCTCTATATTATGAAAAAACTTTTCCCCCCGCCACCGACATTTTTAGTCTAGTAATTTTTAGTCCAGTGACTGAAGATTTACGACTTAAGACTTAACACTTAATACTTAATCTTAAATGTTGAGTCTTAAGCGTTAAGTCTTAAGTTTTAGGTCTTAAGTGTTAAGTCTTAAGGCATTACCTCCATGAAAGAATGTAGCTGCATTGAAAATCAGTTGCAGCTAGTTTCAAATCACGGCATTATTTTCAGTAGTGGCAACATCGCATTGCGCGTCCTTGTCTATTAGAGCGAGAAACCTACCTACCTAACCTACCATATGTGAGTTATTCACAGTGAATTTTGGGGAATTTCACTCAATTTCACTAAATTTTGTTGTAAATTTCACTAAATGTTGTTCACAGCTTCCGCAGCATATTCACATGAGTCGTGCTCGTGCACTGATGTGCGTGGACAGCCTACACTGTTGCCAAGTTTCATTGTTCAGAAAGTGTCCATTTGGTTGCATTTTTATTTTTTTTCTCAAAAACGGTATTGTAAAAATTGCTTCTGATTGAAGTATTTCACGAAGTAAGTTATTGTGTGCAAATGATAAAATTTTTATCGAAATCCTAAATGCAGTATTGTTGAAAACGTGAAAAAACGGGTTCCTCTCATAAGACTACATGTAAACTTTGATAATTTTTTATAAAAAAACGGTATTGTAAAACAAGTTGTAATTTTGTCAATGTTATCAGGACGCT
>JAPYZL010171972.1:0-11517 GCA_030522825.1 Platygaster orseoliae
GCTGCCGCTCTGACGCGCATGCGCCAACACACACTCCTATTCTCGTTGTTAGCTGATCGTCAGTTGCAATTAGTTTGTTTTGATGTTTTTGCTGGTTTTGCGTGCTTTCGTGTTTTTGACAAAAACAAAATTGAACAAAATATCGGATTCCGATGACTCAGATCACGGCATGTTTCTGAATACGCCACCGGACATTCGCCAGGCAGCGGCTGCCGCTGCGGAGAATTTACTACCGGTCAAGTCAAAACAAAGGGTTTTTTTTTTCGCTGAATCTCCAATAGCTTACTTTGCACACGCCCTCTGAGTACGAGATGTTGCGCGTTGCTGAGTATTTTGCAAAAAAAGTAGTGTCCACCTCGGCAGTCAAAGCAGACTATCGCCGTACAGGCAGAATTTTTAGTACGAGGCGAGTACGGGCGTGATTTTCAGCACGAGGCGAAGCCGAGTGTTGAAAAAACGACCGTACTCGCCTCGTACTAAAAATTCTGCCTGTACGCCAAAAGCCTACTTAGCTGCCTTGGTACACAAACTACTAATAGTGGAATTATGTGACATAGTATTACTTACAAAATGAGGTGTAATACAGTTAATACAGAACAATTTTTTCATACTGCATGAAATAAAAATTAAATTGTGGAAAAAGCTGATGAAAACAAGAGAAAAATATTTATATGATGTCATAAACTAATCATTCTTCGAAATTCTAAGATATTTAGAGAGAAATGAAAAAACAATTGTATGCTAGAATATTCCTCCGAAATTGATTGAGCTTAAATTTATTTAATTATGGATCTTACTTACAAATCTAAGTCAAAATTATATGTAGATAAATAATGCTTACAAAATATTTTTCATTTATGAGAATATTAAACATTTTTGATATTCTTATTACAACCAATTCAAATTTATATCTAATGAATACAGTATTTTACAGTATGAATTTATTGCTATTTAGAATAAAATTTCGTATATTGTCGGAATAGGATACAATTTTTCAGTTCTATCCAGATTTCGAGAAACGAAAATTAATTAAATAATCCTTATCCACATCGCGTTTTTCTTTAAATTTTTCAAAATAAATAAAAATTCTTCACAGATACTAAAGAAACAGAAGTGTATAGTTAAATGTGATAAAACCTCGTTATAGAAGTTTACGAATTATCTTCAAAAATCATCAAAATCCTTAACTTTACAAAATCGACCATTTACAAAGCACGAAGACTTCTTCCAAAGCTTATAATCATTTGAAGAAATAAATTAACACAAATTTCTTGAGTTGTCCAAACATTTGAGTTTCTATATGCGAATTTCATAGCTTGAGTAATTGTATTCATTCCATGATCATTCATTGAAAAAAATTGATAACCATTATAATTTTAAAGTTTCATATCTCAAAAATTCCAAAAAAAAATGTCAAAAAATCATCAAAGTTCTATCAAAACTTCTAGGATTCTTCATACGTTGCAAAATGAAAATTTCTTTCAATCCACAATTTCCTTGGCCTCACTCAAATTTTTTGAAAAATGTAGTCATACATCATTTTCGTGCCAGAATTTCATCAAAATTTCTCATGTAATTTTAACCAAAAACTTCATTAATCAAAAAAACCTGCGATTTGTCGGAAAGTGACAGTCGGCGCGGCCGAGAAAGCACCGACACCATTACCGCGCGTCGCCAAATGAGTTCAAATTTGAAATCGATGACAAATGAATAATCGCGCGCGCTAAAATGGCAGCTGTGACTTCGCGAATCCACGTACACCGTTACCAGAAACTCGTCGGACCAAGCAACACGAATTTATAGGCGTCGGCATTTCCGATTGAGTCTTTAGAAAATACCTCGAGCCCCTGACACGAATTCCGCAGCTGAAACGCAAATACCGACAAATTCTCATTCACTGCCAGTGCCAGAAAAAGTACCAATGAGCATCATTAAAGTAGTGTATGTTTGTGCAACCAAATGATCTAAACTGCATCAAAAATTGTTGATACTACGAGCACAAACAAATGGTTCTGAGATAGTATGTGATACATTATATGTACCACATTGTATGTAGGGCATGAACAAAATGTATACATTGTGTGTGCATTGAAATATCATATTTTTATTCCAATTTCTAGAAATTCAATGATTCCAGATTTCATTCGAAATATAAAAATGAATGAAATCATATCATGAATTTTTCTTGATTCATGTGACGCGCCGCCAGAAAAGGTCCCTTATGCTCCTCGTGCATAAGGGTCTTTTTTCACGGTTTGTCACAAATTTCGATTTTGATTTTTTTCTAATTTCTTCTACGGACTACATCACATATGTTTGTGTTCATACCATGTGTTCATCAAACATGACAACGCATATGACCGCACTCACTCCCGCGAACCCGGAAGATTCCTGTTAGCGATTTTTACGGTGCCTGGGAAAAAACCCGCGTTTATTTGTCGAGTCATAGAAAAGCACCTTTCTCCCCATATTTCACGCTCGACTCGACCCGCGAATTGTCACTAGAGCGAAATTGAGCAAACCCAATTGACCGTTTTAACTGCATATTTACTTTCCCCGGAGAACCCACTTTTTCGTCGAAGTGAAACCGAATCCGAAGATGGAAAAAAAACCGTGACACCAAGGTTAAAAAAAAGAGCGAAAACCATACCATGACCGTTCGAGATTCAGGACCCAAGAACTTCACAAGAATCCGGACATCACGATGCGGACGCACTTTTTCACTGTGTCTTTTCGGGCCCCTCGCTTTTCGTCACTTTGCAACACGTTTGTTTATGTGGTAGCCCAAAAAAAACAACAACAACAACCGAGCACTGTCTAGGATCTCATCCAGCCGGCTGGTCAAGTGGATGGTGCCTGTCTGTACGCGGCATGGCATGTGCTGGAATCGCATGGCGGAGTCATAAGCGGCGCCTTTGCCCACCACCAGCGGTACCGGCGGGCCTTACCTGGTGGGGGCCCCGCGGAAGAAGGAAGGAGCCGCGGAGAAAGAGAGAACCAGAAGAAGGGGCCTCTGAAACAGAGAAAACCAAAGTGGGCCAGTGGCCAGGTCACGTGGAAGTAGGGATACAACGTGCACGACAGCGACACACTGTCCTACTCATCGCCTTCAAAGGCACTTGCTCAAATCTGTCTTCCATTCAGGAAATGACTCGCGGGGGTAGGAGGTGCCGGCGCTGGGTGAAACTTCTTTTTTGAAGGCCGGCCTGGAGAAAGTGATGGCTTTTGGTTTTTTCGGACGGGTTTTTCATCGGGACCACTTTTCTGAGCGTTTGATTCAAGTATTTGCTTTACAAATGAAAGGTGATTCATAGGTTTTGGCACTTATTAGGAGTATTTGTCAGAGAACAGAATTTTCGTTTTGAACATGAACATTTCTAAGGACAAAGTTATATTACTTTGAACTATGTATCGTTTGAAGGATCGTGCAGATGAGCAGTGTTCAATTTCCTAAAATAGCTGGCTAAACGTTGAAAAAAAAGTAGTGTTTAGAACACCTTTTTCCAGAACATTACGAATTTTGTGCAAACTCAGAAGAGGACTTTCTTGCGAAGCGATCGCCCTCTTTAGGTATGAAGAATTTGACTTTGATGATGATGACGCCAGTGACGTTTTTTATAAGAATTTAGATTCTGATACTACAGCTGCAAATAGTGGTCATGGCAATGACAGCTGTTGATTCATGTTTTCCAGACAGTTTATAAGATAAACTTGTGAAATTTTGCAAGTTAACGAAGTGAAAATGAACTCCTTGTGTGAGACTGAATCTTGTATGTAATTTTTATTGCATGCCTTGATAATTGTTTCCCAATTTTTGCAAATCGGAAATCGTTTTTCGACAAAAAAGTAATATTTTCTGAATTTTGGATTCTAAAGTAAACTTTCTAAATGAGTTAGACAAGAAATATAAAAGGAAATAAAATCTCAAGGCGAGTTTGATTCGAAAATATACACAATTTTCCGCTTTAATAAATTTATTTTAATTTGAAAGTTGATTTGAAAATAAGCAATGCAAAACAAACCAGGAAAACTGATTTTGGGAAAATCATAACAATTTATAAGAAAAATATTTGTCGTTTTTAGTTATGGATTTGCGGGTTTATTTTCAAAACGAGTAATGCAAAAAACATAAAATATAAGAACCTTAGAAAGAAATTCACAATATGAAATTCTGTTAATTAATTGGCAGAATTTGGCAAAAAATAAAATGAGGTGACATGGTGGTTGTCTACGCCAAGATGAGGACCATTCGGCCAACACTCCGAAAACTTGAAGATAATAATCCGTTGAGCATTCTCCGAATGTTTAATTTATTAAAATTTAAATAAAATTATATTGCTAATTAACCAGTAAACAAATACATTGTGTTTTTCTTGAAATTCCTGTAATCCTAGATTTGCTAGACATCCTAAATTTACTTGAGAATGAAAGATTCTCTGATTTATGATGTATGATGAGAAGTATTCTACGTTCGTCAATTATACATAAATTAGAAATAATTCCTTTTACACGAAAGATAATATTTAAATACTCAAAAATGTAAGATCCTGTCAATATATTATCGGAAATCAGCAAAAACTAAAACAGTTTGAAATTGAAGTCGTCCAAGCCACGTAAAGACCATCCGACCAACACTCCGAAAAATTGAAGATCATGGTTTACTTGCCTTTCTTTGAATGTTGAATTTATCAAAATTTAAATTGAATTATACTACTCATTAACCAGTTATCAAATGCATTGCGTTTTTCCTGAAATTCCAGTAAATTGGAAAAGTGCCAAGTCACTTCATACATTCTGAATTTGCTTGAGGATGGAAGATTCTCTGATGTTTGACGTATGATGAGAAATATTCTACGGTCGTAAATAATAATTAAGTTAAAATAATTCATTTTTACTTGGACGACAATGATAAGATACTTGAAAATGTAAAATCCTGTCAATAGATTGGCAGAATTCGGCATTTCGGTCGTCCAGGGCCACGGTGAAGACCATCCGGCCAACACTCCCAAAAACTGAAGATACTGTTCAACTGAACGTTCTTGAAATTCTTAATTCAATCAACTGTAAATGAAATTATTCTACATAACAGCCATTTACCGGATACTTTTCGTTTTTTCTCAAATTCCATGACTTTGAAAAAGTGCCAAAAGTCATAAGTCACACCCTACAAGTTCACCGAAGAGATATCCTGAATTTACTCGAGTATAGAAGATTCTCTCCGCGACCGTGATTCCATTATGGATGGAGAATCCATAATTCCGGACTTAACGTCAGCAGTTACGCATTTTCCGCATGCTCCAAATATTTACTTTTGCGAACGAGCACGAAAGCGCCGGGTGAAAAAGGCAATTTCCGCCTGGACTTTCAGTTCTGATTGCTTACGGGAACGCAAATTTCGTCCCTGTATGCTCGCATCTAACGGATGACGAGTTGCAGTATCACGGCTACGACAATTATGGCCACGAGATGCAGCTGTTTTTGAATGGCGGTGCTCGCTTGTACGGTTAAAAAGTGTTTTACAGTTAGCACTGACAATTATTTGTTTCATTAGCTCCCGGCTTCTGTAACACTTTCCTTCGTACTTTTCCACGGGAAAAAACGATACATAAATTTCCGTTTCTCGTGGTATACATCTCGTAAATTTTCGCAGGTCGCTTCCAGGTTTTTTTTTTTTTCTTTGAGGTAGGAAAGACGTTGCTGGGAGTGGACATTCATGGGATTTAAATCAACTTCGACGGGATGTAACAGTTACGTGTTTATTCGTGTCCGAGAACATTTAGCGAGAGGTGTTTATTTACTGGATATTCATCGAGATATTCATGCTGAAATTACGTGGGCAGTTTGTTTTCGATGTAATGGGAGTTTCATGTGATATTCTTAAATTAGCTGAGTGGAAATAAAAGTTCAGTAGATGTTGGAAATATGTGGTATACAATTTGTTTAATTTTTAATTTTTTTCTTGTCTGTTGAAATTCAGGGAAACGTTGGTTAAAATTTTATTATTTCTGCAAATATATTATATCGATATAATTTGATAACTTGAACTTTTGATAAGATATCGCTGTGAATTATACGCTCATTTTCAATTTCTAATCAGAGGTTCAATCTTTCTAGTTTTCAGAAAATTTGTGAGGGCTGACAAAAAATTTTTTTTTAATTATTAGAACAAAAAATTTTCCAAATATCTTGCGGATAATCTGTTAGATGAATTTTGTGTATTTTCCGATAATAAAAATGTAAAAATTATTTTCTTGTAAGGCCACAAGCACCATTTTTCCATATTGTAACAGAAAGAAGCAAAATTGTGAACAAAAAACTGGTTTTAACAGAAAAAAATTTTTTTTCTATATATTGAGTGAAAATTTTAAATTTTGTTGTATCTTACAAAATCTTTACAAAAATGCAGAGCTTCAATTTCTTTCATCAAAAATTTTCCTTGCAAAATGCAAGTAAAAATTGTGTTCAAAAAGATCAAATGCTTACAGAAAAACAATTTCAATGTTCAAAGACATGGAAATTTAGATAGTACTATTGTAAACAGTAAAAAATTGTTGATTGGTAAATATGTCAATTTTACACAATCAAGTTAGCGTTCATTAGAATTTTTTATATTATCAGAATAAGAAACGATTTTTTGAGTTTGTCGAAATTCGGAGATGGAAAAATGAATATATAAAATCTTCCTCATTTTGCATTAAATTATTCTTAAATTTTTTAAAAATAGATTCAATTTAGTAACCGAAAAATTCATGTACTATAGAAATTCGTACAACATTTTTTTTTCATATTAAATTAGAATAAAGTAAAATTATGCACAATAAACATATTATAAAAAAAATTTAATCATGAACCAAAAAACTCATGAAAATTCGGATACATTTTGAGAAAAACTAAAAAATTATGGTATCCTACAATTTAAACTTTTTTTATTGTGACTTTTCTTGCAAAATGCAAATGAAATAAGAAATATATTATTTCTTAACTAATTTTTACAAAAGAACATTCAATATATTACAGCTTTTTTTTAAGTATCTGACATGAATGATATGTTAATTGTTGGGTCACGCTACAATATAAAATTATTCTTTTTATTATGAGTAAAATCGTAAGTTCAACTCATGAAAATTCTAGAACATTTCGAAAAATACTCCAAAACTATTGTATCCTACAATTCAAACTTTTTTTATAGTGACCTTTATGCAAAACGCAAAAAACAATTATGTTTTTAAAATAATTGATTTTAACAAAAAATAATAAAAATATCAAAGCATCTTTTCAGGCATCTGTGACACGAATGATGTCAACTTTTGTGTCACGCAACGACAGAAAACGGAAAAAAAATAATAAAAAAAAAATAAATAAATATATCCGTTAATTTACTGCTTTTTTTTAACATTTCATGGATAAAAAGTTCTAACGTCACATTTCTGAGAGCCCAATCGTAAACAATATTGATTTTAGAAATCGCTTTTTCTCTGTTTGTCTCAAATCATACAATCTTTACTTTCGAAAGCTGAGAAAGTTAGAAGGCCACTTTTTTCAAAAGTGAAATTTCGGTGATTTGAATATTTTAAAGGTGTTCAGCAACATAGAAGTATTTCGAATCTAGTTTTTTACAGTAAAACTGTTCTTGAAATGAATGTAAATGAAATCAAATCTATTAAGAACAGAATTTCGACGTGATGTAAATCAGTTAAAATGTGGGAACAAAAGCAAAAAAAAACGAGATAATCTCGAAACTGAAGCAAAATCGTAATGGAAAAATCATGCTTTTACACGTTACTTGCGTTCGAATCACGTGTGATCGACAGTTAAGACAACTAATTGACACGGCAACGGAAACTGTGTTATTACAAACCCGCCCACTGTAATTTTCTACTTGCCACCTCTTTGACTGATTAGCATAGTTTCAATTACCACGACGTTCCTCTGGAAACGTGTAAATTACATTTGCATACTGCGAACGTCCACCTCACAAAAAACAGTTCCAAAAACATTCCAAAATCCGGAACATACAGCAAATTCTTACACTTGAATTTCCAGTACAAGTTTTTGCAGGGTTTGAAAATGTTGTTTGATAAATAATAAATTGAATACATCAAAACAAGTATGTTGTATGAGGAAACGTCTTAAAGTTGCGGGAATTTCATGAAAATTATGTATGACGGTGTAGGAAAAATAGTCTGAACCTGAGAAAAAAATTGCGAATAATCCAATGAACATTGACGAAATTTTTCTCATTTCACGAAATCACGTGGAAGGGGCGCGACCTACTTTTCTGGAGCTCTTAACCTCCAGGGTCGAACACTGGGAATTAAGCCTGCCTAACGAGCATATTTTCGAGCGAACGCGCTTTTTTCTTCGGGACCCATGGAAATGGGCCGTAAATATTGTAAGACACGCTATTTCTTAAAGTGATACGAGCGTTATCCAGGGATCGCTCGTTTTTCGCGCGCCAACTTAAGGTGACATGCAACAACGAAAATAAAGTTCGCAAATGGGAAAGTTTAAGGTTGGAAAGTAATCGACTTTTCAACCCGTTTTCCATCTTCCGGACAGTTTACGCTTGTTTGAAGACTTTTCTCGCGAAAAATGTTGTCACGTCATTAATTTTTATGCGATTTTATAAGTCTTCCTCAGCCATAACATTTTTTTTTACTTTTTTGACTCTTGTTTCGAATTTTTGGACAATGCTTTTTCCTTCAAGCTGAAAACTGAAAGAATAAAAATAATAAAGAAATAAAAATACCTGCTGTAACGAAATGGAATGTTAAAGAGTAAATTTTGTGTTTTCTAGGTAGATAGTGTATTGTTGTTAATAAATGAGAAAATTGATTCCCGGTTATTTTTACGAATCCAAGTTCCCGAACGTTAATTTTCCCGACTGAACATTTTCCCGAAATGCCATTATTCCGAACGTATTATTTCCCGAATGGCCATTTTCCCGAACGTATTTTTCCCCGAACGACAATTTTCCCGAAAGTATTATAAGAAGAGTCGTGGTAAAAATTTTTTAAGAAGAGTCTTCAATAAAAAGATTCGTGGTTATAATTCCAAATTAGGTTTCTTCAGATATAAAATTCAAAGGTTGATGTTGTGTGCGATTGCTGTGTAAGAAATGGAGACTCTAATTTTGAATGTGACAATTGTTTTTCGGCTTTTCGGGAAAATGGCCATTCGAAAAAAGACCTTTCGGAAAAACGGATTCAGGAAAATGGTTTTCGGCAAAATGACCGTTCGGAAAAAGGCTGTTCGGGAAAAGGGATTCGGGAAAATGGTCGGCAACGGAGAAAATATCATATTGATGTTGATTTGAGTTAAATTTCAACCTAATAAAATGTAATAATAAAAAAAAGTTTTTATTAACAATTTTAATTCGATATTTTGCCAAGAAAGTAAATACTAATCAGATCATTGTATTTCTGATTATTCAAATCTTTAACGACGAGTCGGAAATGTAGGATTGTATGTTCAAATATTCTAATAGTAAAGTTTTCAAATTGCAACATTTTAACTCTATTCAAATAAAAACCTGAAATCTCTTGTATACTTTTCTCCATTCAAAAGGTTTTTCTTTAATTTTTAAAATTATTACAAACCGTATCGTGCTGTGGAATCAGTCTGAAAAATTGTACATTTTGCTAGATATTTATTGCAGTTTTTGTCATATATTACATAGTAAATATCGCTAAATGATATTGTAGCATTAGATATATTTTTTTGTAAAAACTCCTATGTATTTTTCGTTTTATACTATACTTTTTTTACTATTTTCAATATCATATACATAGTAATATAATAAAACATTGAAATAAGTTAAAAATATATTGTAGATCTCACAATATATTATGAATTTCTGCGATTCGTATAGTTTTTTGTAGAATATTTTTGTCAAGTATATGGAATATCATATTATATACGAAGTGAAAAACATGAATTATAAAAGTTGAAATATTTCATTTGATGTTTCATTGTATACAGATATAGAATCCTGTGCATTGGTATTGTAAAAATGACAAATTCTAAAGTGCATTTCGCATTGTGTAGATTTAAAATTTTCTAAAATTATATAATAACAACTGAAATACATATTGTAACTTGTACAATACAATAATTTTTACTATAGGGGAGACTGGGGAAAAATGCGCAGTTTTTGATAATATTAAATTTTTGAGGCAGCATAAGGGCTGAGAGGATCTGCAAATGGCTATATTGTAGCCCACATATGCGGCTACAATTTAGCCTCAGGCAACTTTAGTTCTAGTTGAACCTTATGCTTCATATATTGATTTAAAAAAAAACGATTTTCTGCGCATTTTGCCCCATGCCGGGGCAAAATGCGCAATTCCGGAAATCGCAATTTTCACGAGGTTGATTGCTGAAAAATTGTGGGAAACACAAAATAAATAATTTCATAAACAATTTCAATACAAATTTTTTTGTTAGAAACAAAATTAAATTTTTAAAGTTTTTATTTGTTAAAAACAAAAATTTTGTAAGTAGCGATCGAGTGTCCGTCAAGCGACAGAAAAGCGTTTCGACGCGCAATTCGCAGATATCCCCTCGCGGACAGCCTTGCACGTTTCGAATACTTTTCCACCATCAATCCGCTCTGTTTTGCGAACATAAACGCGCACTATGATGAAAAAACTGCTTAAAAAAAAAATAAACAAATTCAGAACAAGTTCGTTATTTCACAAAAATTGAAAAAAAAGGTCGTCAAACTTTCAAATTTGATTTAAAAAAAAAGGTGTTGAAAACAGGAGCCTTTTTACAGTGGGGAACTTAAACTCTACCTACATCATATTTAAGTTTTGCTGTTCAAAAGTGACACCACCTTTTTTTTGCTCATCACCCTCATCACATTTTTCAAGACAATGTTTGTGGGCCCCGGGGCACTGCCCCGGCCTTGATACGACCCTGGGTTTAGAAACAATTTGACGAAAAAAAAGTGGGAAACAACAAAAAAGTGAAGAAAATAGCATAACATGACCAAATACAGCGAAAAAATACAAAACTGCGCATTTTGCTCCATGCAAAACTGCGTATTTTACCCCATGGCTACATTTCCGGCTTATCAACGTGCGATTCGAAAACGAGTCAAAATTTCGCCAAACCGATCACGTTTTCGTCTTTCTCACACCTGAATTTCTATAAAAACTCATCTACCATCAATTCTGATGAAAAAAATGACGCAAAGGTTAAAGTTTTCTTTCAGACAAATATTTACAACACAGTGGAAAAAACACACTTTATTTTTTAACCAAAAAACAAGGATACTAGAGGGAGGATGCTCGACTCGTATATTCGAAGTACAGGCTGAAACGTTCCGTATTTTGTCCAGCAGGTGTGTCGCAGGCTTCTCACTTTAGAAACGGCAAGATAAGTATTGCGTACGCACACATCGATGCTGTCGTCCATGAGATTTCCCCCTTACCTCAGTCCCCGCCGCATCGGTCACTCGGCGCGTCAACGGGCTGATGTGGTGGGGCGCGCGGCGTCCGGCAAAATCTTTCA
>JAPYZL010172022.1:0-14113 GCA_030522825.1 Platygaster orseoliae
AATATTGTATGTTACATGGGAGGAATGTGATTCAACTCGCGCGCTTGGGCACTCGCTGCCGCTCATGCCCAAATGCTCGCTCGTAGAATCATTCCATTCTTCCCTTGTAGCATAAATATCTATTATTACAGTTTTCATCAACAATATAGGAAAAAAAAATCGATTTTTTACAAAAGCCGTGTAAAAAACAAAACAAAAAAAATTTTTTATAAAACAAAAACGTCACTCCATTAAGGACGTAATAATAAAAAAATATTGTCAAACATTTTGGTTCTAGGATCATTTTTAGAGGCTCCAGAGTGTACGCCGTTTGCCTCTCCGAAAAATGCACGGTCAATTTTGGCAACCCATATCTCGGGATCCAAGCAAGATTTTCCAAAAAAATTTTTTTTTGTAATTAGAGTAAATAAAGAAGAATAATTGTTCAAAAGTTCAAATATCTCAGATGGATAGTTTTTTTTTAATACACGGACAAATTTGAGGCGCAAAAACCCCAATCTATAGGAGGCTCTCCCCTTAAGTGAATTATAAAGGATTCCTTATTTTTTTAAATTTTCATAAAAATTTTCTAGTTTCAACATTAAATTGTGAATTAGTTATAACTCACTTTTTTTTATTAGTACTCGTTCATGCTTAGTATTGAATTTCATACTTTTTCTTAATAAATTTAATTATGTATATTACGTTTAATAAGAAGTAGTTATTTATATTATATTTAATAAAAAACTGTTTATTATGTTAATGTTAACAAAAACTTCACTTGCAAGCTGTAATTTATATTTTCATGTAAAAATTGTGATAAATAAATCATTTTGCAAAATGATTAGGCGAATTGAAAGGGATTATTTCTTTTTTAAATTTTTGAAAGAATTTTCTAGTTTCAACGTTAAATTGTGAATTAGTTTCTAAAACTTACCTTTTTTCTCAATACAAATTCAAGCAATATATTCTTATCACTTTTTGTTGATTTATTCAAATATATTACGTTTAATTAAAAGTAATTTTATATATTAAAACGATTGATTTTTTTTTCAGCAAAAGTATTTCGACTCTGGAGATTACCAAATGGCCAAACAGAAATCGGCGGCGAAACCAAAACCCACAGGTGTAGTTTTGCCTACAGGGGATGCCATTCCCACGCCAGAATCTGTGCCACAACGAAAAACGTCGATTATCCAGCAAAAATTCAACGTCTCGTAAACGTCAGCAACTTACTCGAGATCCTGCTGGCCCAGTATTCAAAATTTCAATGAAAATGGCGAACTATTATATTAATAGCATAATTTTCACGGGTTATTGGGCATGCATGCATCAGGACAAATTTAGATATAAAAAACGTAAATTTAACAATGATAGAACCGAAGAAGGGAAAATTTTACGTGCTCAATTTCGTGGGTTGGCTGTTTTTAAAATGGGCGTACTTTCTATAACACCGTTTCAAAATACAAGCACTGAGTAAAATTAAAAGTCCAACGGTTTGTTTTTCTTTTTTAATGAAGTTGTTAAAATCTCGTAAAGCGGTAAATGTATTTCAAATCATTGAAGCTGTTGATTATGCATTTTTGCGATCGCTGTGATGAGTTGAGTCGAATCCGTCGGTTTTGTTTTTGCATGAAATTTCGTAGAATTCCAGCGACTGGGAATTCAATTGTTCAAAAGCTTCGGGTTTTATCTGTGTTTTGTGCTTTTATTTCGCGTGGTTGGTGAATCGAAAGGATTTTTCCATTTTAACGTACAATATTTTAAATAATTGACTCTTCTGATGGCTCCTGTAAATACGAGAAGGATCGTCTCATCTCTTTTTTGTAGCATTGTAAATGACGAATAAATTATTTTGAATGAAAAATTGCTCATTGCCTTTTGTCATTTCATAAATCCGATTATTTCAATCCTGAAATAATTCTTGCAGAGTCGGTTCAAATAAAAAGCCGAAGTCTTAAGGTTCACTGACTTTATTGAAAAAGAACAGGGAACAACGTCACAAATCAAACAGATCAGCGGACAATAAAAGACGCAACAATATCCCGTCAAAATCACATGAAATCCTTACACTGAAGCAATCATAATTTTGGTAAATGTAATTACAAATATACCTACATATACACAAACTCGTGTACATATAGCTATAAACGTGTGTGATGTGCTTTGTGAGCATGGCGGTATTACAACTAGGTTTTTTTTTAAATATTATTTATTGCATTTCAACCTATGCACACACGAGAACTTACGTTCCTACAATGTTCATATATTATTTATGTTCATAATATATTATTTATTTATATATTATATACATACTTTTTTAGAAAAAACAGCGTAATGATAAATTCCTCTTGAAAGTACCTTATCGCAGTATTGAGTTTAAACGACACAAATGCGTTTATTGATATGGACGCGGAAAAAGGAAAATTATCATCCCGAAAAATAAAGAAAAAAAAACCGCCAATTCCTCGATGAAAGTCAAAATAAAATATTTTTCTCCATTGTAAAATGCAGGTATAAAACGTGTCGTTTCGTCTCGCAGTAAAGTACTTTCGGTAAAATTTCGTTACAATACATCCTCGTAAAGACTAAAATATAGATTTAAATATGTCATAAAAGTGTGTATAATATATGTGTATACTCGTAATACAATAAAAATTTTTCTTACTCTTTCTCCTTATACAATATAAAAATTAAACGAAAAAATTCCGTTAGGACACCTTCCATAAATCACGTACAAGATAGAAAAAACAGCGACTTTCACTAAAAAAAAAAGAGCGTAAAGGGAGAGAGGAAAAAAAAGGAAGTAATCGTAATAAGATGAGACCCTTAAAGTTTCAGATAGTTTAGTTTGGGACTAGCCTCGATAAACTTTGGGGTAATGCTTAATTACTCTTCGATTCAAGAAAATTAATAACAATAGGGAGCATTTTTTAAATGTATATATGCTTCGGTGGATCGCAAAGTTGCGTGTTTTTCGTAAATACTTGGAGACGTTGAACGGGGTATCCTTGAGAACCACGACCCCTTTTTTTCTGGGCGAAGATTTAAAGAAACGTATCCTTAGGTAGAGGCGTTGGCAGAATCAGAAAATGTAACAAAACTTTCAGATTTGGTGAATTGAAAAAATGGGAAAATCTTTTCTGCGTACGCCCCTACAAAAATAGTTTTCAGATAAAATTTTTTCATTTTTTTGTCTCTTCACTCGCGTACTTTTTCACGTCGTGCCATTCCCAACAATCAGTAGATACATAAAAAAATATATCCTTGGATTGACAGTTTTCAACGCTTTTTTTCCATCGCTTGTACTGGTTCCTTTTTTATAGTACTTTTAATTTCTTCTCTCGCCATTTTGTCCTTTGCGTAAGAATTTCTACGGCAATGAAACGTGATTCACTAAGCTCGTCGACAAAAAATTTTTGGAACGATCTGGTTTGCGAATAATATAATTACGTAAAATTCGAAAATGTCGGTGAAAGCCAAAGGCGAAATTTGTAGTAGCAAAAATGGAAATTTGAGGAATTTTCGTAAAAAATCTCTAAAAATACATGCTTAATAAATATTTGTTTGAGAAGTGTTTAGTTTTTCGAAGGGGAAAACATGTACGATATTTGCCAACTTTGAAGGCGAAACGTACGATTTTGAAACGCTTGGAGGTCGACAAAAAAAAGGAGCATAATATTTTTGAAGTTATAAAAAATTTTGTTTTGGATTAGAAATTCCTGGATATTTAATTTTTTTTCAAATAAAAAATTCACTGAAGAATGTATAAAAAATATATTGTTTATAATTGAACGATTTTCTTGTTTTTTCACATTTTCGTAATTATTGTACTACAAAAACTCCGAAGCGTTCCACATCAGTACAAATCGTCCATTTTACATAGTCGTTTCTTGTGCATCTCTGCTCCAAATACTACAACATTTTTTATATATATATATATTTCAATGGCATCCAAAAACTTAATACTTTCATGAAAGATCGCAGAGAAACGTGAAAATATAGCATCAAAAGCAGATCAACGTCGGTGGAATGATCGCCTATTCTGATATGTAAACAAAGTGTCACGCCGAGGAATTAGTTGCCTTAAAAAAGCTCGCATTCCTATTGTTCTCCAACCATTTTTTTGTTTTTTGTTTTTGTTTTCCTTTTTTTATGTCAAGTATAAAGGCAAATGTTGAGTTATTTCTTGTTTTGCTGCAATAACTGTAATTTTGCTGACTGGAGATTTCTACTGTAAGTGATGTTTGATTGTGTATTTAATTTAACAAAAAAAAAAAAATGGAAAATTTATAAAATCAACTCTTGATGCCCAACAAAATTACAGAAACAGTAGTAAAGAGAACGAAAAACCATCCTCAGATTCGCCAAAATTATTTGTCACGCTTAATATCGCTATCGCAGCAGCGAAAAATACAAGCTCAATAATAACTCGTCGTTACAGGAATGGAACGAAATTAACTTAAAAAAAACATCAGTTTCCCTTATTTACCTAGCAATACAATACATTCAAATATTTGTACTCGAACTGACTAATCGAAGGTTTTTTTGTTTCATGATAATAATAATAATAATTACCCACAAGTGTTACGCTAAATCTAACATTCTAAAGACTTTCTTCTCGTATGAGCAAAAAAACTTAAGAGCTAAATAAATAGTAATCAACCACATGTATATATAACATAATACATATATCAGTTTCGTTGATTTGGCACTACACAAAAGAAAAAAAAAAGGAAAAACAGAATGATGCGTGAGAGAGTAAGATTCTCATGAAAAATCAAGTAAACAATGAAGCAAAGGTTTGCACATCATTCTTTGTTAAATCTAAAATAACAAATAAAACCTTTTTTTTTGTATTTTTTTTTTTTAATCAGACATTCGAAAATAGTATGGAATGCGCTTTTTGAGCAGACGCGAGAAAAATAAAAACTTTCTCCCCTTGGGCAAAAAACCAGCCCGGTACAAACGTAAAAATGGAACAAAATAAAAAACACTCTCGCGTCCTTAAAAAAAAACTCAGTCCGAGAATTTCGTAAAATAACGTAACAACATGTAAAAAACAAACGAGCAAACTAGTACAGTTTAATATCAATAATGTTTAAAAAATGTAACACGAAGTGTCGCAAAAAAAAGGAGGACGATTTACAAGTGGTTAACGTTCGTTCGAAACAGCCGACGGAACACAATAATCAATTCTAGGGTTAAAAATGAAAATGGGGCGAACCCTAACGGATTCTATAAATATGGAACGAAAACTTGCATTGCGGTTTCTGAAAAAATTCGTCGTAGAAAAAGTTTGCATCGACGGAAAGAGTGCGTGACACAAATTTCCTATCATGTGATGTATAAAATTTGGAGGTAAATCATGGGTATTCAACATTTTTAACAATTTCATAGGAAAAATTATTAATTAACAACTTAAAATTTAATCTAAAATATTTTTAAATAAGTTCGAAACCGAGTAATTATTACGTGTAATTTTAAAAACAAAACGAAGAGTATTCATTTCAGCAACAATTCATGCACTGAACAATTTCCCATCATTTTTATTATCATGTTTTCATTTTCAAAACCAAAAATTTGTCATTTCATTTTGAGTTGACAACATCTAGAATCATTCAACATGTAAGTTTTAGGGTTAAAAAAAATTTCATTTGCAATCAACAAATTTAACAATGCAGAAATTTTTCAAAAGTTATGGAAAACGTATTTCGAAATCAAAAATACTAAATTTTTAAATACAAACAATCGAACATTTAGGAAAAAAATCTGAATCGAAACATTTTCACCGTAAATGGAAGGAATTCGGATGTTTGAAATTTCATTATTTATTCAAAAAATTGTCAACGCTTCAATATGGAAAGATGAAACTCTCAAAATCACAAATTAAAAATTAAATTTTTGCATTTTTGTTCTTCTAGATGATGGCATTTCCAAAATAAAAAGACTTGAATATTTTTGGGAAGCATATAAAACTGTTGAATCTAAAATATTTTAAAATTAGTTCGAAGTCGAGTAATTATCATGTGTAATTTTAAAAACAAAACAAAGAATTTCGATCCAAAACCCTAAATTTGTTGATCTGCAACTGATCTGTTTTTATTTTGTTTTTTCAAAAATTCTCTAAATTTCATTTGGAAATCAAAAATACCAAATTTTCCAATACAAACGATCGAATAATAGGGACGAAAATCTAAATCGAAAAATTTTATAATTTATCAAACCATCGATAATCTACATTTTCATGCAAATTCCGAAATAAAAATTTATTTTAAACCCTGACTTACTATATAACTCCACAAAATATTTGAAAATTTTTTACGTATCTAAAATTATTCGTCAATAAACGAAAAGAGAATCAAAACTAAAACCTTTTTTGCCACAAAAAACAAAATTGTCGTATTTTTGAAAAATTAATCAAGAACCACGAAACCAAAAAAAAACTTATTTCAATTTCATCAAAATTTCCAAAAAAATCAACCTCCTCTCTCAAAAAAAAAAAAAAAAAAAAAAAAAAAAAATGTCAATTTCATCAAAATTTCCATCGACAAGGGATTTTTTCAAAAACCGTATACTTGCAATATTCCCAGGAATTCGTTAGGAGGCCCAAAAAAAAACGGAAAAAACATGAGATTACAATTCAAGTACAATCGAGGACTAAAAACTAGGGTAAAAAAGCGGTGGAAATGAAAACATTTCGAGGGGGCGAGCGTCGAGTCACGACTCGGCGTTTCTCGTGAAATAAGTCGCGGAGGAAAAGCGTGCATCAAAAATATATAGCGCGACTCGATGCCAGCGACCCTGCGCGGAAAAACAGGAAAATAACGCTCGACAATTTTTCTTATTTTTTCATTTTTCATCCGGATTGACATGAAGTGCTTCGAACCTTAAAATTCTAGGAAGACTATGATTAATTATAGGCTGTAGAATCGACACGCTCTTTCACCGTTTGCGAACGACGCAAGAAATAAAAATTAAATAAAACAATATAAATGGCCGAAAACCGAGGTTCGTATTTTTTGCACCCGTTTTTTCGGCCGGGAACATTTGTTTTTTTTTTTTTTTTTTCTGATAAAATCGCGTGCTGTACCGAAAATTCGATTAGAACTTGGCTTACGTTTCTAGTAGCGGGAAAATCGACGTGTTGGGAATTTTTGCCTTGCATTTCGTTAATCAGGTTTCGAAAAGCGTGGTCCAAAAAATTATTCAAATTCGAAAATTTTTTAAATAATAAAATGTAAATTTTAAACTTGGAAAATTAAGAATTCAATGTGAAAACTATTCTAAGTATATGTTAAATTTATTCAAATAAAATTTTTTATACACTGTATTTTTTAAAATGTTGATAACTGAAATATTCTGAACAATACTTTAAACATAACCTTTTCAAGATTTTTTAACCAATTAAATTGTTATTGACCCTAAAAAAAAATTTCTTTTTCATAATATGCCATGGCTGTCTATTACAATTAGTTCTCAAATAACCTACTACTAATGTTGAATTCAAATTTATCTTTATACTCACAAGTCACAACTTTTCAGTCTTTTCTACCATCCGAAATTTTTGGTTTTCTCACAACTGTGTTTTCCAATATTATGTTCATTAACTTTTATTTGCTTATCATCTATTTGTATAATTTTGAGTCTTTGGTATTTTAATTCTAATCATTTTTGAGATTCGTCCCCTGTATCGATATTTGATAAATTTAAATTTACAATACACAGCCAATTAGAATTTAACTCACGAATACTCAAAATGAATGGCAATTTTCAAAATATCAGTGTCATGCAATCTCACAATAAAACTATCAAATCTGTTCAAATTTTTTTCAAAATCATTATAATTTTTTGGACCTCGCGACTTGCTTGATTAAACAATTCAAACCTAAGCCAACCCCATACAATGCAAAAATTCGAATCAAGTCTTCTATTTTCTAATCGCACTTTTCCTCAATGACTCAAGCGAAGTAGAGATATATCGATGAATTTTTACATGTACATGTTACGTAGAGAGTGACTATTTTTTTAGGTCTATACATATTTTACGATAACGAGACTTTTGAGATTGTAAAAATCATCAAAAAATCTATCACAATTACCATTTACGTAACGAGTAATTCTCACTGTAGCTTCTGGTTTTTTTTTCTTTCATAATATATATAATATATATAATCTTTTTCAATATTCCTTTTTTTTCTCGTTTATCGTCTCTAAATATTATTGTAATTTAAACACGAAGGCAAATAAGGGGTGAATTTCAACAGCGGCCTAAATCAGCCAAGTAGTCTTCCACAGATAAAAATATGTAAATAGAGTAAATCTATACTAAAATATCCAAATATATTTATATAAGATGAGCGTAATATAATTTTGTGAGGTAAAAGACCCTCTCGTTAAATGGTCATTTGAGTGTTGGTATTTTTTATTTATTTTTTATATTTTTCAAGAAGATTCAATCGCTCCGGGTAAATTCTCGTCTCATGACTCTGCAATGAAATTTTTTTTCCATCGAGCGAAGCGAGTTCTCGTGTTTTTTTTTGTCGGGAAATTCCGTAAAATGGAATTTCAATGACACAATGACTTTTTGCCCAGAGCACTCGAATTTCTTCCAAGGTATATTCGACGTTCGTTCTAAATATGATTGGCAAAAAATTTGCAGCGCATTGTTTCGCTTTTCCTATCGTAAAATGTATATTTTTCCCTGGCAAAGGCGCTGAAAGAGACATTTCCCTTTCATTTTCTCAATTATGGTAATTTTACTAAATGAAAATTATTTTTTGTAAATTTTTACTAAAACGCATTTTACGATATATTTTTATTGAAATTCGGACATCTACGAAATTTTTTTTCAAGTTTATCAATTTGAAAAAAATGATTTGACATTTAATTAAAAACTTTTCCAGTGTCATACATCATTCGAAAGATCAAAATGTATTCTACAATTTACTTTAATTGGAACATAACACCGAAACCAGATTCAAAAATTTTCTATACTAAATATTTCCAAAGTTATGATTGCAAAAAATTTAAAAAATTCTTCAAAAATTCAGATTAATCACATCCTCCCAAATTCTTTCCAGCACCTTAGCCAGGATTTGTCGTTTTCACATACTCTGGATATTTTCTCCCCGCGACCGCGTCGTTGTGTCAAAATACCGCGTTTTCCTCGCAAAAAAAGACGCCGCCGCCGCGTTCCATCCCGATATTTATCCTCAAAATTATTGTTCAGTGTCTATCATTTTTTTTTGTCTCGAAACATTTACCTAGCAACAACATCGGAGACTTTTCAAGGATCCAAAACTCATCCCGACGATGCTATTATCACAGGCTTTATACTTATACAACTTGTCTACGAAAAAATGTTTCCGAATACGACGGCTCTATTTGCTGTTCAAACGCCGCCCGAAATGGAAATGATATTCGGCTTTGAATTTAGGCTTTGCACGTGGGCGAACACGCGAATTTCGTCGATGACGCGCTCAGTTCCAAAAAATTATTCTTAAATATTATCACAGACAGGCCAAAAAATTTTACGATAGCGATTTACTCCTCGACTCGAAAAAAAAAAAACAAACAAACAAACAATCGATTTAGACCGAAAACGAAAAATGTTTCTTCCGCGATCGACGAAATTCGTGGATTGAAGGATGCGTTAATCGATACGTGGTTTATTTCAAATCCCTCGAGACGAAACACGACGCGCATTGGCTTTTGCTTCTCGACACTCGGCGTGAAATTTTTTGTTTTTTGCATTCATTCTCGTTATTGTTAAGGCTGACGATAATGTAAACGACCCTACAAAATATGTGTATTTCTATGTATAATACATATTATATATATATACATACACACATATGCACGTGCACATATATATATATATATATATATATATATAATGTGATGTCTATTTCCTTGCTCGTAAATATCGCGTCGCTATTTACATAAACGCAAGTTATTTAGCAAAGATAACTTTTTCCTTGAAATGTTTGTTTCGGAATATAGTTGATGAAAGTATCGATTATCGAGCCTATGATATCGTTGGTACAATTCGCCTACATATCATGCATGCTTATAGTTGTTTGGCGCCTCGCCCAATGTCCCCGTGTAAATCTCGGGGAGGGTAAACAGGGAGCGACGCTTTTTTATTATTTTTTGTTTTTTCTTCCTTTACCCTCAAATCTCTCGTAACAAGTACATCCTCAAGATTTGGAATAAATTTCTAGCACCACGAACGAATAATTCACACGTGCGTATATAATAATACATACATATGAAAAGATGGACCATAATAAAGCATCCTGAGTATATATATTGTAACCATTATTACGTGTCTTTTTGCCTAAAATTTTCAACAAATTTCCCGTAAATATCGTTTTGATTTCGCAACGCTTTTCTCATCTTTTTTTTCTCGTTTTTATTTTTTCTCTCACTCTCAACTATCTTTGACTTTGTGGAATCGAAATTTTTCCAACTAGTATATGGAACAAACGTGGAAAAATCAGGAACATGTTTCATTGACTAAGCTCAAGCCTTGACGAAGAAAATACGCGTTTTTTTTTCCTTTAAAGATTTTTCCCATCGAATCCGAAATGTTTCGCGTCATCTACATTTTGCGGATTCGATGGAACCCCATCATCGACCACGACAAAACTGCGCTTTGTCCATAAAAGAGCGTTACAATGTCTCTTTCCAAAGATCGTCTACTAATGTTGAAAAGCACAATTGCGAACGAAAACGACGAAATAAAAAAAAAAAAACGAAAGACTAGAGTAATTTGATTAACGAATGTATTCGAAAATACTGATGCATTAGTCGTAACGCTCACTAGAGTGCGCGGCGGAAGCGAATGGCAAAGGCAAAGGCGACGAGTCCCTGCCGTTTCGAATCGTTCGCGTTCTGTGATGTCTCCTCGAATGGCTTTGGCAGTTTTCCAAGCAAAAGTTGCGCACAATTTTCCCATCTTTTGCTCGGCTTTTTTTCATCATCCATAATCTATATATATCTAGATTTTATAGCTCTCGCAAACAGGTGACTTTCACGAAAACAAGAGAACTCGGAAAGCTATGCGCGAATGGCTCGTTTTCATGTCCTACTTTAATACGATGTTTAAATATTCGTGTAGAGTCTACGAAGATAAAACTGTTTCGATTAAAAAAAATAAAACGGAAAACAAATGAAACGATGTATAGCGTTAAGGTAAAATGCAGTTTGTTGACCTTTTTTTTGTGTTTTTTCGTGTTTTTCTCTCTATCGCTTCCTATCGGGTAGGCCTAGACGTGAAAGCCACCCAAAATCTTTTCGTTAGAACTCGTCGCGCCCAAAAGAGACGCGAGCCCGCTGGACAATGTTCATTGCTTTGATCTCACCTCATACTATGTACAGCGTGTTCAGGACGAGCACGTAGTGATTGTTCTTGGCCAAGGTGACGATGTAGCCTTCGGATGTTATTTTCAGGCCACAGCAGCGCGAGACCTTCAAGCATTAAATATTATATATCCAAATGAATTTTCATTCGTCCTCTTTAGTTTAAATCAGCAAGTACAACGGATTTTCATAAAGTTTACAACATTTTTACAATATATTCTACCTTGACATAGGGACATTCGAATTCCGAGATGAGACTGCCCTCTCTGGAATATACTGCAACGTGAAAGCGATTTCCATGAGAGTCGCCAATCAAAATATCACCCGCGTCGCTGATATCAATTCCATTGGGAAAGTTGGTGACATTGTCAGATCCAATGCGTCGCAAATAACGACCATCCTCAGAAAACACGACTACGCAGTGTCCTTTGAAATCACAGACAAAGTATTCTTTACCTGAAAAAACAAAAAAATATCACGTTATTTATTATCAAACGTTGCAAACTATCAAATATACGAACCATTGATTGCGATGTCGCTTGGCTCGCGCATGTAATCGCTACAGTCAAACCATCGCAGAAGCTCGCCGGTGTCGCTGATGACAAAGACGGTTGGCGAGACACTGTCGACGGCGACGATGTGCCCTTGGTTCGTTACAGCCAATCCAGCGACAATGTCGATGTAACGAATGGCAATTTTCTTGATAAAATGCCCGTTTTTTGTGAAAATCTGCATCCGCGAGCGCTCGTTTCCACGGTCGCAGACGACGAATTTCCCGTTATTACGCATCACCGCGACTTTTCTCGGGTACCACAACTGACCCTCTTCTTTTCCAGACGTGCCGAACGAGAACTTGTAAATTCCTGTCTTCTCGAACACCTTTGAACAATTTTTCCAAGCTCAGTCAAAAATTGCAAGTGAATTTTTTACATTTATTTTGCATTAAACTCGAACCTGGATTCTATGGTTGTTGGTGTCAGCGACTATGATGTCTTCGTCAACGCCCAGACAGAAACCATGGGGAGAGTTGAATTGACTTTTGTTTCCCCCGAGTTGTCCGAATTTGCTGCGAATTTGCATGGCCATCAACTTTTGATTGTTCGAGCGAGAGTGACTGAAATTGGTGTTGCCGCCCATGCCGTTGGATTTGACGACGCTGTTGACACTGCCTTGGATGTTGTGCATGGTCTCACTCATCATGTCATCTACATTTTGTTACACATTATTGCAAAAATCAAGATTGTTCGATTAAGTAATTCTATGTTAATCTTTGAAGAAAAAGATCGTAACCCAGTGATTTTGATTCTTGTAATAACAATTTTTTTATAAGAACCAGTGACGCTTTTATAAGGAATTGCCTATAAACTGTGGAATATTTATGGGAAATATCATTTTTATATGAAATTCACATGCATCACGTCTAACGCCTACGCGCAAGTTGGTTAGTATGCGTGTGCTCGCTAGGTGGCTATGTACACCAAATTTTTTCTCAAATTCCCTTTAAAAAATCAAAATCATGTGAAAATCCCCTAAATATGAGTGGAGGCCATATTTATGGGATAGCAACATTGAAAACGATGAAAAGAGGAAACTCCGAAAATATAGATCTCAACTGAAATTAAAAAATAATAATAATCTGAAAAATTCAAAAAAAAAAAAAAAAAAAAAAAAAAAAAAAAAAAAATAATAAAAAAAAAAAAAAAATAAACTACAGAAAAAATTTTTACAAGAAAAATCTCATGAAAAACGTGAAAAAGGAAACTCCAAAAATATAAATCTTAACTGAAATTAAAAAAATACATATCTGAAAAATTCAAAAATAAATTTTAATGAAAAAAATGATAAATACAGAAATTTCTTATAAGACATTGTTATATAAGAATTTCTACAGAAAAAATTTTCATAAGAAAAATCTTATAAAAAACGTAAAAAAGAAAACTTCGAAAATATAGATCTCAACTGAAATTGAAAAATACAAAGAATCTGAAAAATTTAAAAATAAATTTTAATGAAAAAAAAAAAAAAAACATACAGAAATTTCTTATAAAACATGTTGTTTTATAAGAATTCCTACAGAAAAAAATGTTTGAAAGAAAAATCTCATAAAAAACGTAAAAACGGAAACTCCGAACATATGGACCTCAACTGAAATTAAAAAATACAAATAATCTGAAAAATTAAAAAATAGATTTTAATGAAATAAAATGATAAGTACAGAAATTTTTTAGAAAACATATCGGTGGGTCCCTACCATAATAACGTACAGTTCGCGGCGCCTGAACATTCTAACGTACCGTTTATCGATCCAGAACATTTTGGCGTACAGTTCACAGAGGTAAAACATTCTAGCGTAACTCCATTTTTGGACTTTTTCAGAAAAAGTCATTTTTTGTTTCTTCAACCCACAAGAATGTTCCACAAAAAAGTTGGAAACCAATTTTCAATTTTTACCCCTCAAAATTGAAAAACAAATCAGGATGTCTTTGAACTCAAAGCAACTCAAAGTAACGATTGTTAGGGAAGTTTTTGAAAGGCTTTTTTACTGTTTTACATATAGAAAATGTTATTTTATTATGACTATCTCGAGTTCTAAGTTTAGTTATTAAAAATATTCAATCAATTTATTTCTAATTTTCCGTAGTAGGAACATAAAATGTTTAAAAAATTATGGAACGAAAGGAACAAGACATTATTTAATGTAAGGAAGATTAGATAAGATATAATCTATGAAATAATTTTATTATAATCAATGAACAATATTTATATA
>JAPYZL010172026.1:0-28760 GCA_030522825.1 Platygaster orseoliae
TCGATGTTCGAGTTGTGAAAAATCTATTTTATATATTTCATGTTCATTTATAAATACAAAAATAAAATTCAATAATATTCCGTACTCACAATTATGTTAATTCCATATCGTGATAATCTATTTTTCCCAACGCCGTGGAGAAAATGCGATTTTCTCAATGGTCCAAATCGTCGAAACTCGCATTTCCTCCACGTTGTTGGGAAAAATATAATCCTCAACTTGTGCAAAAGAACATTTTTAACGAATATGATTGCAAAACTCGCCTTCGGCTCGTCTTGCAAACTGCATATTCGCTAAAAAAGCTCAATTTCATAGCGTTATCGTTATTTAAATGATAAATTTGCTGTGACTTAAAAAAATTATCCTTTTTTGCAGATAATAATTAGAGTTAATATTAGTTTTTTTTTCTAAAGCTGCAAATTTGATTAAATTGTAAATTATATTTGTAGGTAATTGTGTGTATTTGAAAATTTGTATCTTGATGTTTTGATTATAAAAATAAATACACATAATTGGTGAATATCTTCATTGACCATGTTTAAAAAAAAAATTTTAACTAAAACTGAATAGAGATCGACGTAGGGGGGGAGCGGAGGGCAAAGACCCCCCAATATTATATCTTATATCATATGAAAATAAAACAATCGTCTCAATAAATGAACTTTTTCACCTTAAAAGAAGTGTTTTTTTTTCAGTGTGAATGTAGATTAGAAAGATTCCATAAATATATAAATAAGTTACTTCATAAAAATATGTTGCTGATTAAGAATTTTTGTTCTGTTTCATAATTTTCAAACAAAATTTCGTCTTTTACAAGTCAATCTTCCAAATATTTTCCCTTTCTACTATAAAATATTGTAATCGTTGTTTAGTTTCGAATATTGAACTTTTTTAATAAAAATTTCATGTCTTTTTTTCTACTCTCATACTAGCAAATACTGACAAATACTATCAGAGTTTGCTATATTTATAGTAGAGTAAAAAAAAATTTTTTTTGTCAAAAAGTGTAATATTCGAAACTAAACTACAATAATTGCTGTATTCTATGATGAAAAATACAATTTTTTTTCTCAGTGTTTAACTATGAAAGTAACTTTTTTTATTAACATTTTACAATATTAAAATATTTTTTTAAGATATTAAACCCTTATTCGGTTTTGGTTATGTAGTTGAAAAAAAAAATTAGAATAAAGTTTTTCACGAAATATAATTAATGATTTTTTTTATCAAAATACAGATAAAACTTTTCAAATATGCAGAATTATCTATAAATATTATATGCAAGTTAATCAAATTTAGAACTTTAAAAAAAAATATTTACTTGAATTTTCATTTTTGAAAGATTAATATTTTTAAGTCCTATCAAACTGATCATTTAAAAAACAATAAATTCTTACAATAGTTTATTGCAATATTGAATTTACATTTTTGTAAGTACAATATTCAAATTGAATATATAATTTTCATCTCTGAATAAATATAAAAATTGAAGAATATGAAATAAATTTCTCATTAAAAAATTTAGAATACAGCAATTGAAAAATATTAACCTGCATTGAAGGTTTTGTTATAACAAATGAAAAACCATATCATAAAAATTTTTATCTAATTTGAAAATATTTGAAAAATTTTCAACTTACGATCAGTAAAATTTCATGACTTTTAAACATTTATGAATCCTTATAAATAACATTTACCTCAGTAACTTAAAGTTATCGATTTTAATTAATAAAAAACAGAAGAAAGTCATTTTATAACATTTTTTTTAATTGATTCAAAATACTGAGCTTTTATAGTTTATTTTGGAATTATAATCAGAAATTAATTAATTGAAATTTCGGAGGAAGAATCATTAAGAAATTAAAAGGTTAAACTCGAATTATTTTGAAGGAGTATCGAGTAGACACGGTCTAAGCTGGTTCTGGACCCGAGTGTTCTACAATAGTATTATTTCTAAGAAGTACTTAGTATGGTTCTATGGTAAAACGTTAGAAGTTTCACTTTCTAGAAAATAATTTAATTTGAATTCACAAGTTTTAAAATTGAATTTATAAATCTTAAAATGTTATATTTGTGTACTTCAAAATAAAATAATTTTGGTAAAACTAACTAACTTTGAAAACGTGAATTCCAACTTTGAAAATTCATGAAAAATTTATTTGCTATTTTAAGTTCCTAAGTTTTCAAATTATCCATTGGCTGATCTCTCATTTTTCTCGCGATTGAATTTAATCTTGGTTTACAAATTTGTTTCTGAACAATTATTAAAATGCGTTTTTTTGTCTTGTATTTATTTTAATAAAAAAATACTTAAAAAAATGTTTTGATGCGTGGGAACACAATTTTTCAGCAAAGTTTTATGAATTTTTTTATTAACGCAACCACTAATTCTTTTTATTTTAATTACTAATTACCATTTATATTTAATGTTCTTTATTGATTCTGTTTGAGATTCGGCTTTATAAACGAAAAATGAATCTCGTAAGTTCCTAGCCTCAGCAAAAACGCAAACTTTAATAGTAAATATTCTCGAATTTTCATCATGGGTGCGAAGAAAATTCAATAGAACTTTCTGCATATAACGAATGTCTGTGAAAGACTGAAAAACTTTCTTAATATGTCACGAAAAGCCGAGCCAGAAGAATGTACCTCGATTCAAGTATGACAAACTCAAATCAAATGCGTCCTTTCCTACAACGCATCATGCAATATACATAATACAGTTCACGAAATCAAATTTTCAATAATAAAATTGACGATTTTTTTTCTGTCAGTTTTTTAAAATGCAGATCAGATCAAAATTACCGAAAATTTATAAAAAAGGACATAAATATGAAAGGCAGTATAATTGAATGTATAATTTATATTCAATAAACAGGCTGATTGAAAGTCTTCTTAAAATCACGAAATTTTTCATGATATTCTAATAGGAATTTCCCATTTTCACAAAACTAAAAATCAAAAATACATACAAATTGAAAATTGAACACTATAAATGCGTTCTTACGAAAAGTGGTATTAGAAACCACGGACCAAAATTTACCTAAATTTTCCGCATACTTTTCTGGGTCGAAAAGGCCTTTGCCACTTTTCACAAAACTCAAAATCAAAAATAATATTTAAATTGAAAGTTTCGATTTATCATTTCGTTAAATTTTATGTCAGTAAGAGCGCTGCTGAGTTGCGCGTGAGTGCAAGAAAGATGAATAGAATGGGAACCGCGCAAGAACGAGAGAGACGCGAAATCTAGCGCTCTGCTTTCTTTAAACTTTTAAACTGTAATATCTTTTTTGATTTTGAGTTTTGTGAAAAATGGCGAAGTGAAAATCGTCTTAGAATTTCATGAATAATAATTATACAATATATTTTTATTATAATATAACATATTAAAAAAATTATTAAATTTATAATATATTTTCGACAAATTATATAACGACAAAATTGAATATTTCAATGCTTGCGAAGTAAAGAAACTCAACAATTAAAAAAAAATAAATAAACGAAAATGAGTGCGCTACAGTAAAACGTATAAACAGTAATAACAATTTGTATAAAATCAAGGAAATTTCGTGACATTTTTACGCATTTTCAAAAGTTTGTGAGAACGTTTTGCGGTTTGTTTCGCAATAATGTCCCTTCGAGAACACTGAATTATTCGTTCGAAGAGCGTCAAGAGAATAAGACTTTTTTTCATAACCTGATTCGCGCAAGTTTTCGAATTTCTCACGGTATATTTTACAAAGTTTCTTCGTTCGTTTTCAGGCCAAGAACGGAGGAGTGGCGATGGTCCCGTTTTATACATATTTCATAACGTGCAATAACACGGCCACGATCAAAGATGTCATTGGTAAGTTTGAAACTGTAATTTTTCTTTAAAAAAATACGGGAAAATGCTGTCACCACAATTTTTCAACGGGGTTCTTGGAATTATTAAAAAAGTTGAACAAGATTCACTATTATTACGAGCTGTCCATAGGTTCGAATTTTATATGAGTTTTCTGATATAAAGTCTGAGAAAATTGATCTTGAATGGCTAAAAAAAATATCTTAGAGTTTTTTAAAGTTAGAAAACTATAGTACTGAAACTCAATACTTTAAAATGATTCTTTAAAGTTTTATAAGGTTCAATTTGTTTTGTTGTAAAAAATATGAAAAAATTAATATATTTATTATTACCAACAAATGTGCACATCTGAAATCTCGGAGTAAAGTAAGTAGTGAATGGGTTAATTAAATCTGACAGATATAACATTACAAATTCTTTATATTCAAGCTTTGATAAAACTTTTGTGATATTGTACTTTGCAAGAAAAATGTATGTCTTTACAATTTAAAGTAAAAAAAATTAAAACAAACTTTTAATTTCATGTATATTCAGAATGATGATTAAACAAATTTTCTTTTTGCAATAATCGTTTACAATTTAAAAGTGACTAACAATAAAAAAATTAATTTAGTGTCTTAAAAAAATTAGATGTTATCTTCCAAATATTATTATTAATAAAAAATTATAATAACAAATACTTTTTTTTTAATTAATTACTTTGATTCCTAACAGTAAGATTTCAGAAGTCTTTAAGAATCTTAAGTTATGTGACAAATCAATAAAATTAAAATAATAAAAATGCACAAATTTTTAAATTCGAACAATGGAAACATGCAAAGTTAATTTGTTGAACTACAAAAATTTTTAATCTTGCATAGCTTAAATAATTCTTATATTTATTTATTTCAATGGTGAAATTAAGATAAGAATCATAAAACACGAAATTTGATGTATAACATTTTTCTCAATACAAGTCATTTGAATGTTCATAAAAGTTTCATACTGTAATAACTATATAAATTTCATATCATTCTTTTTCTATTCACAAATTCATTAAATTATTATAAGAAAAATGTAGAAATTTTAAAATTCGAAGAACCCGAAGTTGTAAAGTTGATTTATTCGACTACAAAAATTTTAAATCTTAAATATCTTGACTTATTTTGACACTTATCTATTTCAATAATTAATGTTATACTTTGATTATAAAACCGAAAATTTTTTTTTTCTTTTTTTGCATTTGTAGAAATGTCGTTCATGAATCAATTTTATATCAACAAAATTTTCAACTTTACATTCCAAGAACTTAATTCTCGTTTCTGTGTTGTGTCAGTCCCATTCAAAATGAAAAATTTTATATTTTCAAAATTCCATTCAACAATAATCAAACATTCTTTCTAATTCATTTACAGCTAAGAAACGTAAATAAATTTCCTTCTTTTAATTCTCACAAATACTCCCAAGTAAAATCACCGTCACATAAATTTAATGTAACGAGAGCAACTTCGAAAAACTTTGATAAACGTTTTCATGTACTTTATTCAACTCTATTTACCAAAAAATCAACCTAAAAATATTCCAAACACAGCAATCCCATCACCTTCCAATAAAACATTGCCATTCAACCTCTCCCAAAACTTAGAATCAATGTTGTTGGCTAAAAATCATCACAAATCATTCCTAAAAACGGACAACCGAGCGAAACGAAACAGCTCGTAAAAAAGTTGGTTTTCACTGGCAGGACGAGAGAAACTGAAAAACGAATCAAAATGTAAATGTCGATCGGGCAAAAGCTGCGTAACGTACACATCGTAATTTCGTTTTCAGCTCACATCAATCACATAAGGAAGGTGGCGGGCATCGATCATGTCGGCATCGGCGCAGGATTCGACGGAATAAATCAGTAACTATCGCGCCCGAGTCGTATTTCGCGCGTCAAATTTCAGTGCCGTCAGAATAGCGTATCACAATGTAATCCCGATTTTTCAGCACGCCCGCGGGCCTCGAGGACGTCTCCAAGTACCCCAACCTCTTGGCCGCCCTCCTCGAGGATCCGACCTGGACCGAGGAGGACATCAAAAAGCTGGCCGGGCTCAATCTCTTGAGAGCTTTCGCCAAAGTCGAGCAGGTATTTGGGTTTTACCATTTGTCAGTGCCGGATTTGCATCAAACACAACTCAAGGCAGCTGCCCAGCATACGGCGAATTCAGTCGCTCTACCAGTGAGCTCGAGCAGAAAAAATTTCGCATTTTTAATGGTTTTTCATGAATTCTGTAAAAAAATAATACAATATCATCTAATAAATATATATATGAACTATATAATATATATTGATAATAAAAAAATTATTATATAATGATGATATTAAAAAAATAGAAAAATTATGTATAAGTTGAGTCTTTTCAGAGAACCGTGAAATTCAGTTAAAAGTTTGAATAATTTTTGAATCCTCTTTATTGATTATTAACTGTCCCTGTGCGAGGCAGTATACGTAATTGAATATTTTCACATTCATGATTAGAATTAATTAATTAAACAGGGCCTGATTTACAAAACAGGTAATCTAGACAGCTGCCTATGGCGATTAATTTTTAAGGAAACTTTCAAAATTTGTTTTGGCTACGAGAAACTAAATTTTAACAGAGATGTCGATATTTAAATAAATGATGTGTAGATTTTCTGCTTATTTCAGGCGCGGATCCAGGGGAGGTGTTTAGGGGGTTCAAACCCCCCCCCCCCGAAATTTTTTTTGTCATATAAGAAATCTAATTTGAGAGTTTGATGACCTTTTTTTTCTTTTAGAAATCAAAAGATGAAAATTCTGAACCCCCCCCCCCCCCGAAATAATTTTCTGGATCCGCCCCTGGCTTATTTCGTTGGTATATGTAGCAACATAATAAATTAGTTTTATGATAACATTGCACAATAATAAGAATTTTGATAGTGTAATAAGTAAATCTGCTAATTTATAATGGTAATTGTTAATTAATATTTATTTCAAAATTATGAGAAACACTTTTGCGCTCCACAAAATAATTTTATTTGGATAAAAGAATTTTACAGAATACGAAGTTTTTATTTTCTTGTCCATATGAAAAAGGGTCAGCATCTCCAAAATTTTAGTTCATCCTGTCGTTTACAAAATGTTCTGAATGTGACGAAATTCCTGGATTTTATTGGTCATTGAAAATTATAAATGTAATTAATAAAAATAGGTAAAATTGAACAATATTAAAATTCTTACGATCTCCGAAATTTTGAACATTCTTAAAATTTTGATGAAATATTCGGAATAACTGAAATTTCTGAAATAAAATTGCTGAAAATGTCGAAACATCTTAATTTCTATATTCTCTGAACTTTTATGAACTTATTCATTAATCGATACATTTTGTCGGCTTTTTTTTCAAATTATCAGAACGCTTAAAATTTCTATATCTCTTAAAATTTTCAAACTCCGAGCATTTTCGAACTATTGATAATTTCTGAAGTTTGCAAAATTCCAATCGTTTGCAAAATTTTCTAATTGTGAAAAAAATTTTCTAAATTTCAGTGACCATTGAAGAGTATGAATGAAATTTATAAATATGAGCAAATTTTTACAATATTGAAATTCTTGCAATCAATCCGAAATATTTTACATTTTTCAAATTTAAACAGAAAGTTCGTAATAACTGAAATTTTCAAAATAAAACTGCCGAAATTGTAGAAATCATTCTACTTTCATAATTTCTGAATTTTATTTACCTATTAAAAATATTTGTTGACAATTTTTCGCTGAAAATTTTCAGAACGCTTGAAATTTTTGCAAATCTTCAAATTTTCCAACTCCGAGCATTTCGAACTATTGATAATTTCTGAATTTCGAGAAAGTCCTGTCGTTTGCAAGATGTTCTAATTGTGACGAAATTTCTGAATTTCAGTGAACATTGACGATTATGAATGATATTCAAAAAAATGAGTAAATTTTTACAATATTGAAATTATTGCAATCTCCAAAATTTTTGACATTTTTCAAGTTTTGATGGAATGTTCGGAATAAGTTTAATTTTCGAAATGAAATTGCTGAAATTGTTGAAACATCTATATTTTTACTTAGTTAATGTTCTGACAGCAATTTCTAAAAATCAAACATTTTTCATGAACTGAACATTTCAATCAGTTTTGAATATTTTGAAGTATTGTTGACATTTTCGACAATAAGGAAAATTTTTACAGTATGTGAGAGCTTTGATGTTCTGATAAGTTGCAGATTTTTAATATTATCGACATTTTTTACAGCTTTTTGTTGGTCTCGATAAGCAGTTCGTAACATTTATGACTTGTGGCATTTTCGACAAATTTAACAATTTTCCAACAGTTTTGACAGATTAGACAATTTTCGTATTTGTATACCAATTTAAATTTTAAAATTGATAGTTTTTTACAGTTTCATTAGTCTTGATGGTCCAAAATTAAACAACAGTTTATAGTGATTCAGTATTTTTAACAAGTTAGACATTTTCAATAGATTTAAATATTTTTACATTTTCTTAACATATTCAAAATATTATTAGACAATTTTTGACAGCTTTTCGATGGTCTTGACAGTTGAATAATTTATAACATTTGTAAGTTTACAAAGATTTGACAATTCTGAAAATTTTCCTAAAGTTTTATTTGTGATACCATTTTTAGAAGAGTTGGATTGTATTATTCTTGAACAGTATCTATATTTTTTTTGTTTTCTGATAATCTCGACACTTTGCGGTTTAAAACAGTTTCAAGGGTTTCAACAAATTCTAAAAATTCAGAAAATCTTGACAATTAAACAGTTGGCAATCACTTTTATACCTTCGAATTTTTTGAAACAGATTTAGCGATTGAACGGTTTTTAAAAATTTCTATTCAGTCTTAAATATTTTCAACAGTTTAATATTTCACGACATTTTTATTGAAATTTTATGAAAATAACAAGTCAGACAATTCTCACAACTTGGAAGTTTCACCTTGAAATTTTTTTTGATTCGTCGATGTTTTGACAAAAGTTAAATAATGCAGGTTCTAAAATAATTCAAACTCAATTTCGCAGAGAAGTTAAATAATTTGTAAGTCACAAATATTTTAACTCATAATATTAATCCATATCTTTTTTAGTAATCTTTCAACAAATAATTTATGAATATTGAGAAAGTTATGAATCCATGAATAATTATTAAGTAACCATCAACAATATCCATTATCAACCATAAATCATTCATGTAATTTTTAATCTTCTTTCAAAATTGTTTGAGCTGTTTTTTCTGTTTTGTTAACAAATGCGTCCATTTCACAAACAAAAACGTACGTCTACTTTCCGTACAGTGCATCAAGCTCTGCATTACTCGTGAAATTGGCACCTTGATATCGCGTCCTGGAAAAACGTATATGTCACTTTATTTTTTAGCGGGATTTCAATTTTTCCCCGACAACCTCGTTGCTTTGTTCTACGCGAGAAAAAGCCCGTTCAACAATTTTTATCCCACGTCGTTTTTCACTCGTACCAATGTTCGCTCAGTTTTTCAATAGGATTTTCCGTTCCGCGGGATTGTGAAAAACTTTGCAACTTACAGAAATTTCCAACGTTTTTGTTGCTGTTTTAAACCACCTCGAATGAATAGACAAATGAACTGTTCGTGCTGATTTTCAACATTGAAACTGTGCAATGGACGAATTTTCACGATCGCAGAAACAAAAGAAACAATCGGAAACCTTTATTTTGTATTGGTTTTCGAAATTGTATTTCATTCATGGAAATTTATTCTAATGGCCTTTTGAAAAAAATATCGGCACAACTCCAAACTCAATGGTTTTCTGTACAATTCCTATACAATTAAAGTTTTTGAATTTTATGTATTTATTCGATGATTTTCTAGATACGTAATATTTGTGATAAATTGATGTAGCCAGTAATAAACAGTTTATTTGAAGTATTTTTTTAATGTTAATTTAATATTTGTTCGAAGCATGCCTTCAATAGTTGGAAAAAAAATTAAGTAATGACATGATTTAGAAATTTTATCTGTGCGAGTTCACTTTTGGGTAGAAAATAGTGTCATCTGAGCAGGGGCGTTAACAGAAAAAATTTTTTAGAAATAGTTTAATAAAAAGATATATTTTCTTCATAATTTCATCGTTTTCAATCTTTGACGACCTGGTCATGTTATAGTTATGATATACAGAGTTCCACATTTTTCATTTTTGTAATTTTTCATTGATTTGCTTCATGAGTAAAATCAGATTTTTATGATTTTCAAGTTACTGGGGCTTAGATTTTTGTTATTTTAATTTGTAATACATTAGATATTCTTTATATTTTTTCAGTATTGATAGAACTTAGAGTGTTTTCTGATTTTATTGTGGGTTTTTATCATCCGATGTTCAAGGGCAAAGATTTTCAGTATTTTTATAGATTTCTAGTATTTTTATGGATTTATCTATGTTTTTCAAAAATTTAATATTCTTGGAATCGGAGTTCAAAAGAGTTTTCGTATTTTTACAGATTTTTGAGAAAATAATATACGGAATTCAATACATATAAATTACATTTTATCATGTAATAGTGTATGTAATAAAATTGAAATATGTAATGCAATTGTATGATATATTATTTGAATTGTACATATAAATGAAATTGTAATATATTATTTAATTGTGAATATATAAATTATATTGAATGTTGCTTAATCATTTATTAATATACTGAATTCAAGAATTTTAAAGGCTTCTAGAATTTTTCTTTTATGCCACGTATGAAATTTCATAGCATATTCTGGTATTTTCATAAATTTTTAGTGTTTCTATAGATCGCTTTTTAGATTTATTAAGTTTGATGCTATATAATTGAAAATTTTAGAGATTTGGAATTTTAAAATGAGTTTTTCAATAAACAGTATATTTCATGCAAATGTCATATTAAATGTTTTTTTCTGTACCCATAGAAATTTCATAGCATTTAGGTATTTCTGGAATTATAATGTAAATTTTCAGAACTTGATGCTCCAGGATTCAAAGTATTATAGGTTTTCATTATTCTTGTTGATTTTAATTTATTTTTTCGATTCGCTTGATTAAAATAATTTTTCTTATTTCTATTTTCTCTGTTTTTCTGACCAAATATTTATATATAATTAGAATTCTATTTAAGAAACGAATCTTCCGAAGACTTCAACTCAAACTTCAAGGACTTACATAAAACTATTTTTTATAACTATATTCTAAAACTTTTCTAGTCTTCTAGATGTCAGTGAATAAATTTTTCATAATTTTCCCCCAATTCCATGTTTTTTTATTATAATTTTTATCACAATTTCCCTGAATTTCTCTACTATCAATATTTTCACCGTTCAACAATTATTATAACTTTTTTAATTTTTACTTGAAATAATCATCAATTTATCAAAAATCCAAATTTTAATACATTTGACACTATGAGGCGACTGAAAATAAAACAAATAAAATAAAAAATAATCATTTTAAATGTTGAATAAAAACAAAATAAGAAATAAGAATTGCGCCAAGATTGAAAAGATTTCACCAATAGATTGTGTTTTTGCGAATTTCTGTAGATTTTTCATAATTTTCCCCAATTCCATGTTTTTTTATTATTATTTTTATCACAATTTTCGTGAATTTCTCTACTATTTATACTTTTATCGTTCAACACTTATTGTTATACTTTTTTTAATTTTCAGATGAAATAATCATCAATTCATCCAAAATCCAAATTTAAATACAATTGACACTATGAGGTGACTGAAAATAAAATAAGTAAAATAAAAAATAATCATTTTGAATATTGAATAAAAACAAAATAAGAAATAAGAATTGCACCGAGCTTAAAAAAGTTCCGCCCATAGATTGTATTTTTGCGGTTTTCTGTAGATTTTTCATAACTTTGCTTCAATTCCATGTTTTTTTATTATTATTTTTATCACAATTTTCCTGAATCTCTGTACTATTCACATTTTCATAATTCAACACTTATAATTCTTTTTTCATTTTTACATGAAATAAATCATCAACTTATCCAAAATCCAAATTTTAATACATTTGACACTATGAGGCGACTGAAAATAAAATAAATACAATAAGAAATAATCATTTGAAATGTTGAATAAAAACAAAATAAGAAATAAAAATTGTGCCGGGCTTGAAAAGGTTTCGCCAATAGATTGTAAACCACCGTACGGAAATGATTTTTGTTTGTTTTTATTGTTGCAAACAGGTGCGGGACGAGTGGCAAAGGGCAGCAATTTTGCCGGTGGAGAAGATAAGCCCCCCGGACAATTACGCCTGCAGTTACGGCGCGTCCTGATCCGACGGCGCTAGACCCGGGGCGAGCATCACAAAGCGGAGCTCAACATCAAACGTTCGGTACTTGCTGCATAGCCATTTACACCCGCCTTATTTCCCACCAAATACGCACCCAGACAATCTCGTTCTCAAAGACCTCGTTGTCGTGGCTGATTTTCGCCTTTTCAACATGCGTTCTTGAAAAACAAAACCACCCGCGGAATTTTCCAACTGCTTCGAAATTGGGAAATTTGTTTTTGAAGAATTGCGAATTCATTCAGAGCTGGAAAAAATTGATTTAATGGAATTCGGAAAATTGTCGTTTCCGTATATACTTGAAGCAAAACTATCATTCATCGACGCCGACTTTGGGAAAATTTCAGCGTGGAAATTATTTAGTTTTTACTGCAAGCAATTAATATGATTGAAACATGATTTTTGAAGTGAAACTTCTGTAAGCGTGTGAAAACCTGCAAAAAGTTACTGAAAGTCATGAAAATTGAATTTTGTATAACTGTAGAGAGTTCTGTATTTTTTTACTATTTGTTTACTGAAGGTTTTCGTAAAATTCTGTGATATAATCAGAGTTTTATTGGTATTTTAAATTGAAGAGTAACATTGTTGTAGGATTAATGCAGTCAGTAAAAAAAATGAATCTGAATTTCGAAAGATTTTCATCATTCATGTTCCAAAACTAAATATTACATAATGTTTATACGAGTGAATTAAATTTCGATTTCTCGCGTTTATTATTTTAAAATAAATATTTTTACTATTTTGACGTGGAATCTGAAACCGAAAGACCGAGATAATACAATTTTTTACTGATGAAATAATAAAATTAAAAATGAAAAGGAAATATAAATTTATTTTAAGAGTTGAGAGGTCAACAAATTGAAATTTTTCAACTCCATTAATTTAGTTCAGAAAGTAACAATATGTATAGCAAACGGAATTTCAATTCAATGGTGAACATTCGAAAACATAGTCAAATGAAAAACATTTTCTCAATAAATCTCTCGAAAATTCAATAATCCCAACTTTAGAATATATAGGTATAAAATATTATTTTGAATTTGAGATTCAAAACTTCGAAAGTTGCATTTTCAAAAAAACGAATCGCCAAAAACTGAAGTAAAATGATCTAAATCTGACAATTATTGTCTGCTTATTTTATACCTCTATCATTACAATATTTTTTTTTAATTTTCCATTTCATAACGCAAACTTTGGAAATTCAAAAAATATGACTGATTTATTTCTTCCTCAAAACCATTAATTTTAAAAAACACTTTTCTTCAATGAAAAATTGAAAATTTCTATTCAAAATTTGAAACTATTAACAAAATTTTACAAGTATTAATTAAAATTATGAGAAAGAAAAATTAAAAATAAGTGGCTCACACTTTTTTTTCTTATTATGATTTCATCGAGACCAAGACAAATTGATAAAATCTCAAAAAATTCGACGTCGTACAGTCAATTACAAATAGACTGCCAAAAACTGTTTAAAAAAATCATTCCATGTATAAAAAGATTTCGATCAGAAAATTTTCGGATTCCCCTCTCACTCCCTTCATTCAGTTTGCAAAAAAGTAAGGTAAAAAGTCGATCGATGGACGATAAAACTCGAGTCGAACGCCAAGTTCAGAACTCAAGGATTATCGCAGGTTCAGATGAGGATAAATGATTAACTAAAGGCTTTTCGAATGCGAGGGTAATCCGATGCCCGGGATTACTCGTTCCCCGGAAAAAGCTTTTGTGCCTGAATTTTCGTTCGCTACGCTTTGGGAACTTTATCAATTGAATCGGCATTTTTGCGAGCACGGAAAATTCTCGGGGTTGAACTGAACTAACGATTTCGGTTTGAAGTGGCTGGATTGAAAAATACACTATTGCTTTTGTTGGCTGAAAAATGGAGGGTGTCGAGAAGAACCGAACCGGTGATAAAGTTATTAAGCTCAAACTTCTGCGGAAGACCGTAAAATGTGGATGTTAAAAAAATGGCTCCGTTTTTTCCCCCACTTTTTATCGTAAATATGAGCTAGCAGGGCGGGATTAAGGAATTTGGCACGTCGAGACAGTTTCAAAAATTGCCGCCCCTCCAACCTTTCCCAACACCCATTTTTCTTCTAAGAAAAAATTTTAATACAGTGAATTGGAGAATTATGTGCGTTCTGAGTCGTATATATGAATTTATATAAATGACAGAAGAGGAAAAATGTATAAAAATTGAAAATATGTCAAAATTTAGAGAAGTTGGGAATTGATGCTATTTTCAAAATTTACGTTATTTGAAACACTTCAGCAGATGTTGTTGTTCCACCATAAATTCAAAATTTTTTCAACTCTGAAAACCCCGTGAATTATTATGACTTTGAAATTTCTTAGAAGACTGACATTCTGAAAATTCAATGAATTTTGTGAAATTTAGAAAGTTGTCAGACATTTAGATATTTCTGAAGTTGAAAAAAATTCGGAATTTTAAGAATTTACTTATTTTTATGAATATGGTAAATTGTATTGATTAATTATTAAAATACATAAATTTCGTCACATTAGGAACATTTTGCAATTGATAAGACTTCGGAAAAATTTAAAAATTATCAATAATTAATAAATGCTCAGTGCTGGCAAATTTTGAGATTAATGAAAATTATAGGCGTCATGAAAATTAACTAAATTTGGTGGAATTCAAATATTCAAGCAATTTTCAAAATTGGAGAAATGTTATTAATAAGAGACATTTGAAAAGTTGTCAGAAATTTGATTATTTCAGAAATTGCAAGAATTTCATAATTGTAAAAACTTACTCATTTTCATGACTATCATACATAATATTAATTGATTACTAAAATTGAGAAATTTTTTCACATTTAGAATATTTTGCAAACGATGAGGCTTTCGGAAAATACATAAATTATAAATAATTCGAAAATGCTCCAAGTTAGAAAATACATACAAAATTTATTAATAAGTAAAAAAAATGTAAAGATTACGGAAATAAAGATGTTTCGACAATTTCAACAAATTCACTTCACAAATTTCATTAATTCCTGATATTCCGTCAAACTTGGAAAAAATTTTTCAATTTCGGAGATTGCAAGAATATCAGTATTGTAAAAAATCAATCTTTTTTATGAATACCATTCATAATCTTCAATAATCACTAAAATTCAGACATTTTGTCATAATTAGAACATTTTACAAACGACAGGACTTTCACAAAATTCAGAAATCATCAATATTTCGAAAATGCTCGGATAAAAATTTGAAGATTTACAGAAATTTCAAGCGTTCTGAATATTTTCAGCAAAAAATTTTCAACAAAATTTGTTATTATATAGATAAATATAATTCAGAAATTATGAAAGTAGAATTGTTTCGACAATTTCAGCAATTTTATTTCAAAAATTTCAGTTATTCCTAACATTCCGTCAAAATTTTAAAATTGCGGAAAATTTCGAAGATTTCAAAAATTTCAATATTGTAAAAATTTACTCATTTTTATGAATATCGTTCATAATCGTCAATGATTGATAAAATTTAGAAATTTCGTCATATTCAGAACATTTTTCTTGCTAAATTTATAAATGATCAAAAATCCGAAAATGCTCAGAATTTTTGAAAATTTAAAACTTATATTATTCCAAGTGTTTTGAAAATTTGCAGCAAAAAATAGTCGACAAAATTTATTGATAAGAAAATGAAACTTATTAATTATAAAAAAAAGTTATTCCGTCAATTTCAGCAATTTTATTTCAAAAATTTTAGTTATTCCGAACATTGAATCAAAATTTTTAAAATGTCGAAAATTTGGGAGATATTGACGGTTTTTTATATAGACCTCAAAATGAAAATTCCGAATCCTATAAAATTCATTAATCTACCTAAGTTAAATTACCGCGTGAAGCGCGAACGAGTTTCTAACAATTGAATAATAAATTTAAATTAACAATTACCATTCTCAATTAGAAGATTTACTTTTTACACTATCAAGCTTATTATTATGTTACAATGTCATCATGCAACTAATTTATTAAGTTATTGCATATACCAACGAAAGAAGCAGAAAAACCTCACATGAGTTATTTAAATATCGACATCTCTGCCAAAATTTAGTTTCTCGCAGGCATAACGAATTTCAAAAGTTTCCTTATAAATTTTCCGCCCTCAAATTTTCGCCGCCATAAGCAAATGTATTTTTCAAAGGACAATCTAATTATTTCATATATATTTTTCAGTTGAAACAAGTATAAGAACTTTTTCCAAAAACTCAATTCAACGCAAAAGAAGTTTCATTTCAAAAATATCAAAACAATCTCAAACTCAAATTTTTTTAACCCCGTATATTTCCGACCAGCGGAATCAACTTTAGAAATCGCGAAAAAATTCGCCGAGCAGATGAATTAAAAGTAGATTACCTAGGGAATAATAACTAGGAAATATTATCGAATAGGAACGTTTATTTTCAAACGGACAAATTATACCGAATTTACGAAAAAAAACAACTCAAAACTTTTCTATCATAGGTAGGAACACGCAGGGGATAAGCTGTAAATTCCTAAGCTAGCTTGTAATAATTGCACGGAACTTTCCTACTCGACGAATCGCACGACGATTTTTTGTAGCTGGAGCGGTTATTGGATTAGGGCACTTGTCGGTTGGAAACAGTTGGAAATCAGAATTCAGTGGGTAAAAATCGTTTTTTTTAGCGATGCCTCTTCTGCAATGCGTCAATTGCGCCTAATTAAGCTTTTAATCCCCGGGGCTCAAAAGGGCTATCACAGCCAGTGCAAGGTTTACACAAAATTCCGCACTGTGGCAGAGATAAATTGTATCGAGTTTTTTAATTCTTGCATTTTTAGAAAACATCTTTATGTGAACGATTCATGAATACGTCACTAGTAGCGCTGATGTCGCTCAGCTTACAGTCACGTGATTTCTGGAGCCGCTCATTGGCCAGCGACTGCCCACGTGACTGTCAAGTTGACATTCGAGTTCTTGGAACATTAAGGATACATTCATTTTTTTAAATGTTTATTCATAAAATAATATTCATATTGCAAAATTCATCGTCTGTTTTTTCTATGTATTTTTAGAACATAGATTACTTCTATACTTTACTGTAATCAACTATCACTTAATTATTTTTATAAAAAATATGAAGTTATTCATACATTTCTTTTTATGATGAATTTTTTTCAGATTAATGTGATTTTATTGTAAAACGTATGCATGTTATGAAAATAAGTGTCATCCATGATTTTCTATTATTTTCGTGTGTTTTGTGTTGTTAAATTAACAAAGGAAAGAAAATTCGATTTACCAATCGAAAATATATTTTTGAATTGATTTTTTCATTTACAAGCTCGAGTTTTCAACAAGATTTTTGGCCCTTTTCAAGAATGAACAATCTAATTGCAAAAATCTATTTATTTTCTAAAAATATAAGTAAAAAAGACTGAAGGCTTTGTTTATGTAATAAAAAAACCATCAGCAAATTATCAATGAAGTTGGATTTTGAAGTTTTTTCATTATAAATTCTTCAAGTTGATGAAAATATGGATATGGGATAGCGCAAAGCACATTCGATGTATAATAAAAATTTTTATTTTAATCAGCAAAAATGAGTTGGAATGAAATTGTTTTCTTTCGCATATTTTCCAATATTTGTTTCGTTATTAAAAACTAAAAGAACATGTCTGCTTTCTGGAACGACAACTACCCTATTCAAAAACCGAAAAATCTAGTGGCACGAAGTTTTCGACTTATTGATAACACCAGTTTATACGAAATCGAAACCTCCCATTTTTAATATTGGCTGCCCAGAGGTGATTCGTTTGTAGATAAACAAGTTTTTCATCTCGAATTATGAAGGGAACATGAAACTCTGGCGACTGCGAGGAAATAAAATTGTTATATAATCCGAAACCCGAAATAATCCATAATCAGGAGAGTCAAACGTGCGAAAATTTAAAAAGTTTTAAAATGAAATTCTTTTTTTACAATAAAAATTACGAAGTTGGAAAATAATTTTTTACAAAATAACTCAGAGAAACGAAATTTCGAATTTTTAAAAAATTAAATAAATATTAAGTGTCATAAATGAGTATGTTAAAATTATGAATACTAGTTTTCCATACTTAAAAATTATACCTTCAGTTAAACTTTAATTACTACTTCGATTTTCATTATTTTTAACTATATATATAATTATGATAATTTTAAAATTAATAGATTCGTATTCAATTACATAATTTATTTAAATTTTGTTGTAATTATATTCATAAATTAATGTTAAGAAACAAATAACATGTTTACATTACAATCATAAATAATAACTTATGATAAAAAATATTTCACAAAGTAGTATATTTGACAATAACTTAAAACATTGTAAATGTGGAAAAGGAGTGATTTTTCATATATAACAGTTTGTTGTAATTAGAAACAAAGAACTTTCGTATATAAAAAAAATTCAAAATTTCCTCAAATTTTAATAACTGTTGTTTTTGGCACAACAATTTGAATTATTTGAAGTGAAGTCTGAAAATAAGAAACTTATTTAAAAAATTGATGTTCAATAAAAAATTGTTTTTCAGGAAAAAATTACTATCCAAAGATTTCAATACATTGAACTTCAAAATTCTAGTAATGTGTTATAAATACTACCAATAGAAAATAATTGTTAATTTTCCAACTTCAACGCACGTAAAATTAAAATATTTTTCATGAATTAAAATACTTTATTAACAAAATATCGAAATCCTGAAATTCTAAATTCCAAGTCTCAAATTTGAATTCCGAAAAAATGTTTAAAAAAGAATAGTAAATTGGTGGTTGTAAATTTAACAGTTTGAATGTTGAAAATATTCCGAAACGAAAAACTCGAGTTCTCGAAAGTCGATGAAAATTTTTGCAAAATATTTTGTAAATATTTTTAAGGTCATTTGGAAATTTTTTTCTTGGAAGAAAAATCATGGTTAAGCTGCTGATTATGGAGTATTTCTACGAATAACTGCAATTATTATTGCTCAAAGTTTTGCGAGGTAACGCTACCGAAAATTCTGTCGCAAATCGCGCGTTAATGAGGTTGGTAAATCGAATAAGCGACGCCCAAGTACTTAGAGCGGCAAATGAAGCGGACAAAACCGAGCGAACAAGCAGCATTTGTATCCATTTTGCAAGCGCAACGAGACGGTGGCAGTGACACAATGAGAGCAACGCGGAAAAAAGAAATGTGAATCTCTAGCGTTATCCTCAAATAATTATTTTTCTTTTTATAAAAAAGCAGTGAATTTTCCCATTCCGTGAAATTAGGTTTACCCATTTTTCTTGTTTTCATCAAGCATTTCATTAATGCTAAAAAAATTTCGTAAACAATCTTTTTCGTTATTATTGTTAAAGATATTAGTTTGTTTGAAAAACATTACCAACAGGAATTTCGAATACTAAATATTATGTAATTATTTTTTTGCCTTTGAAATTTTTTCGAGACATCGTAGCACAATTTTTCAGAATAGTTTTTTTCTTTATTTAGAAAACTGGGAAAAACTAAAATAAATTATAATTTCGATGTTTTAAAATGAATTTTTGTACAGTTGGAGGGTTTGAAAATGATAAAAACTACTCATTTCAGTCTAAAAAGGAATAATCACTCCTGAATCAGTTCATTTTGCATTAATTTCACAGTTTGCCAATGTTTTGAAAAATCCTTCAAATTTATTCTCATTTGCAACCCAATTTTATATAAACAACTGTACAAAATAAAACCTAAAACGAATAAAAAAAATATTCAATTTAACAACATTAAATAATGAATCTATTGATTTTCAATTAAGTTAATTCAAATAAAAATATCCTACACTAAAAATTGACAAATATTTTCATGTTTCAAGGAATTTCGAATTTAATTTAACGGAAAATTATAATTTTCAATGCAATTCAATAATTCGTATTGATTCATATTTCCAGGCGTTCGTACATTCCCAAGCTCAATCGTTTACCGGAGTAACAATATCACAGCTGCTTGTATAGAATTCGCCACGATGAAACCACTGATTACAAGATTAAGTCCAAACGCACAAATTACATGTTTGGAGGTATATACGTGTAAATAATAATTATTACGACGGATTAGATGGTGCCAAACAACGTTGCCAACTTTTTATTAACGCTTACTAAAGATCCTTCGAACGTTGTTTGAAGCTTAAAGGTGAAATAGGACATTTTTGTTTTAGAAAAAAAGTGGTACACTCAATTAAATCTCTTGAATGTTTAATAATGTGCCGTTAAATATTAAATACATTACAAATTTTAAATTCTGACGTTATTTTTCGATTTAGTGAGTTTCAATTGTATGAAACTATAGTATAAACATATATATTATAATAATAAACTAGTTAACAAAATTCAGGATTTTTGTAGACAATTTTACTTTTAAGTGTTTCGAGTATCAGAATTCAAATTTATTAAACTGAAAAACACATGAAAAAAAGTAAACATTACATAATTTGAACATCTAGAACATTATGCCACTTTTACTCCAACTCGAAAAATGTTCTACTTTATGCCTCGACTTCAAACTTGATCAACTACTAACTTAATTCACAAAAATCATCAATCTTTGTACTCCTAAAATCTCACCAAATTTTTATGCATTTTACACCCTATAAAGAAATTAAAATCCTTTTCAACATGATAAAATTCATGACATTTTTGTTAGAAAAATCGTCATGTAGTGAAACCTAATAAAAATTTGGATGAAATTTTTTATAAATCTTTGTAAAACGAGCGATTCTACCCGAAAATAAGTATAATCATTTTTGATTCCAGCGAAACACGTATGTACAGAAAAAAAGTAGGTGAATAACATAATGTACAGTAAAAAGTAAAAACTATGAAAATTAACTACCGATAGAAAGTTTTATGAAACTCATTGAAATTATATGAACACACAGAATATATCTATCATCGATACCTAAAATACCTAAAAAACGTTAGCTGTTAAGAATTTAATATTTATGAAGAAATAAAAATCTTTTAACGATTTCTGAACTGCGATTTTAGAAATGTGTAGTGCATATACAAGTTTTCTTTCTTTTTTAATATTTAATTCCATAAGTATCGATTTTCGTTGGGATATTTTTTTCGAAAAACTACGATTTTTGCAGTGTTTAGGTTTTTCGAATAAAATTTGTTACATGATTGTTATATGTTTAGAAATATTATCAAGCTTCAAGTCAAGTACAATAATTTCTAGCTCGCAATCAAGAGAAACAAAAAATTCAAATTTTTCCGTATTTTTATTTTATTTTGGAATAAATATCACAAATGCCATGTAACAAGAAAGAATGCGAAAATTTTCGAAATAAAAAAACTCAATCGTGCATAATTTCATTTGTAAAATAAAAATACATATTTCGTAAACAATTTTCGAGAAAAAATAATTAATTAATGCATACACTAACGAAAGTATTAAATTTTTATCAAAAATTAAAACATGAAAAACATCACTAATATCAATTTTCATTGTATGAATTTTTATTTAATTAATTGAAATTACCAATAGATAAACATTTTATTTAAATTATATAATGATAATTTTATAGGGATGCTAAAAAAGTTTGTTGTCAAAAATTATTGTAGTAAATGAGGGTTAAAATATTTTTTAGTTTATTTCACAATTGATCAACATGTTTCCAACAATTTCTTATAAGAAACACATGAACGCATGCAAACAAAAAAAAAAACTTTCTGTATCATTTTCGGATATTCAAATTTAATGACGACGGTCAAAACACGACCGTAATTTAAGATAATTTTTTTTACTAATCACATGCATAAACTTCAACAAAAGTCGTGTAAAAAACTAAACTCCACTACTTTAAGACATTTACTACTACTCAGAAATGTTGTTAAAAAAGTGAAAAATTGTTTTAAACGGAGTTCTAAAACCTGTAACTTTTCATTTTCGATATCAGATTTTTTAAAAACTCTTAAATTACAAATTAGAGATAAAACTAAAACTTGAAAAAATGAAATCCCGATATATTCGACTTTAAAAATATTTTTAATTTCCCTTGATATATTATTATTTCAATAAGTTTCAACGGGTGGCATGAAACTAATTTTCCGGGCGGTCAAAACTTGCCAAACGCTAAAAACTGCAAAGAACGTAACGCTTAAACATCCATCAGAGTCTGGAAAAATGTTCGACTTGAAATATTCTTTTACGACTGAGCGAGTTTGCGTACGCGAGCACCGAAACGCAGTATGCCGAAATAAACCACCAGCGAACGAGGAAGATGAGAGGAATGAAAATAGTGGCCACGTTAAATGAAAAATGTGATTATGAAAGTCCACGAATCTCGCGAGTGAGCTTTAATTAAAGTTTTATCAACTCGGAAAATCACATCGACAAACTCCAATTTGTTCACAAAATACGATTTTTTCGTGATTTTTCTTGTGAAAATCGGTACGATAAAAATTTATTCATTACTGACCTCATAGTTATTTATTATTGTCAGGATTGTTGTAATGAATAGTTGAATGCGAGTATAAAAGATGGTAAATGATTTTATGTGTATGAATTATTATAAATTATTAGACACATTGCTGGAACAATGATTTGTACTCCTTCTATGAAGGACTTTAGTCTACGTTATGTTAAATATTATTGAGCGAATAACCCAATAAACATTATTACAAAAAAGAAGTTGTACTTTTACACTCCCATTTTCACCGTTTTTTATTGCAAAAAGTCAGCAGTGGAGGGATTATTCAATAATCAACGCATCGATATTTATCCATTAACTTTTATCTTTTATCTAAGACGCATAATGGAGTTACATTTTCTTTACAAGGTTTTTTATACAAAAAAATATCGCAATACCCTGACAGAAAATAAAATTTCATTACAAAGAAAAAAAAGGCTAACTCATGTAAACGAGAATAATCTTCCACGTTCACGCCGATTATTTATAATATTTGTAACAACAAAAAAACGCTGACTTTATTGGCTTTAGCCAAATTAAAGAATTGGTATTTTTTTCAAAAATCTAACCTGTAATTTTTCAAAAGCTAGTCAAGTTTGGCCCGAAGAAATTTTCAAATTCCGCATTAGTTTTTTGTTTTCTTGCCGTAAAGCTAATCCAAAAATGACTATTTTTCAATTATTTTTTTCTGAAAATTTACGAATCCAAACCAATGTTGCATTTTCGAAGTCCTAAATTTTGATATTTTAATTCGAAAATACAGGAATTTACGTCCATGAAAAATAGTCATTGACACTTTTTTTTGCGGTTTATATAAAATTTATCAGTACAATAAAATTCAACAAACCTAATTATTTTTTTCGAACGCGTCACCGATAAAATAAATATTTTTTCTCTCATTTGATATACTCAAAAAACCAATTCAAGCTTTCAATGTGTGTAAATCACTGAGGTGTTCAGCATTAGCTCAAAAGGGCTCGGATTTCTCTGTGCATGTGACACAGGAAATCAACGTAACTCGAGCTCCTGTCGTTTCCTTGGTCCTCCACCAGGAAGTGACGCATCACGATTTCCAGTTTGTCTCTTTGACGTATTAATGTCAACTATAAAAAAACAATAATAATTAAAAAGTTTTAAATGTAAAAAATTGAACGAATTTCAAGAAATCAACCGTACAAAAAATGACGTAAAAAAACAAGAGAAATTGAGAGAAAAAAAAGTCAAATTCAAATTTTACAATTTCTGTATTGAAAAATTTAACAATTTTAAAACTAATATTTAAAAAAAAATCATGACTTAGATTTTCAAATTTGATTAATTAAAAAGTAAGAATTTGGGATTGAAGATATCATTATTTTTAACACGATTTTTTATGTCAAATTCACTACAAAATATGAGTTGAAAATAAAGGCAAAAAAAAGAACAAAATTACAGAAAACCCTACAAAAAAATGACGTGGAAGAACGAGAGATCGATAACTTTTTTTTATGGAAAATCGATATTAGTTGAGAATATGAATAAAAATTCGTATCAATAATTTATCAATTATTTTTATTTTTATGATCAATGCTTGTCTAAATGAGAAGAAATTTAAAAAACTAGATTTACAATTGAAAATGAAATAAACGGTAAATTTGTATAAGAAACTGTCGAAAAACAAAATTAACTCTATTTTTATGCAGCTATCTTTGCAAAAAAGTGAATTTCAAATTTTACAATTTTTAGATCAAAAAATTCAATAATTTTTAGAACTCATGTTTGACTTAATAAATCGTGAATAATACTTTCAAATTTGACTAATAAAAAAGTGAGTATTTGAAATTAGAGATCTCATTATTTTTAGTACGCTTTTTTACATCAGATTCACATTAGTTAAAAATAAAAAACAAAAAATTAAACAAAATTTAAAAAAACCCTCCAAAAAACATCAAGTGGAAGAACGAGAGATCAATAACTTTTTTTATGGAAAATCGATTTTTGTTGAGAATATGAATCAAAATTCGTATATGAAATATGTTAACTTATTAATTATTTTTATCTTCAAGTATGATCAATGCTTTTTCAAAGAAATTAAAAAAGTTAAATTTACAATTGAAATAAACGGTAAATTTCTATAAAAACTATCAAAAAACAAAATTTACTGCATTTTTATGCAGTTATCTTTGCAAAAAAGTGAAATTCGAATTTTACAATTTCTGGATTAAAAAAATCAACAATTTTTAGAACTCATGTCTGAATAAAAAAATCGTGACTTAGATTTTCAAATTTGTCTTATCAAAAAATAAGAATTTGAAATTCAAGATCTCATTATTTTTTGCACAATTTTTTATGTCAAATTCACCACAAAATATGAGTTAAGAAGAAAGGCACAAATTCAACAAATTTAAAACAGAAAAGGATTAAATTACATATAAATAAAATTTTCAAGTCATGAAAATTCGTCATTTTGGTATTTTGGATGAGAAATTTTGCATCAGCAAACCAAATTAACTGAAATGAATAAATGTCTTCTTATCATTATTATTCACTGTTTTAAATTCATAAACTTTCGGTGAAAGTTTTTTGATCTTATTTACTGCAAAGTGTAAAAGGGTAAAAAAAGTTGTAAATGAACAAATGAGTTAACGGTATATGGATTCAAATAATGAACAATTAATTTTTTGGATTAAATTGAAAAAAAAATTTGTGATCTCGATGGGAAATTCCCAAAATCGTCAACTTTTGTTGCTATTATATATAGGATATAAATCAATACAATTTTCTGCATTCTTAGGCAGTTAAAGTTAGAAAAAAATAGAATTTTTTAATCATATTACAGTTCTGGCTTCAAACTTTACTACAAATTGTACCAATCATTCAAAAATAACAAGTTTTTGCTTTGAATTACTAAAAAAGTTAAAAGAAAAAAATTCTGTAATAAACAATATGTAATTTAGACATTGAATTTCAAAAAAGCGTTAAATTGATGTTCAGAAAAATGATAAATAAAGAACGTAATAAGTTCCTGTTAACGAATCAAAATCTTGATTAATTATTATTGAATTTCAACCAAAACATCAGAATCATACATTATTCTGATTCCTGAGTTTTTATTTTTCACTGATTAAATTCTTGTAATAAACTCTCTTAAAAAAAAAACTTTAAAAATTCATGAGATTAAATATTTAATTTCCAATTAATCAGTGGAAATATTGTGGTTTCTCAATAAGCAAAATTTTAAAAACGTGATTATTTAAGTACAAGGAATATAGAAAATTTCAAAGGAAAACAAAATTTCTAAACTTTAAGAAATACGTAAACAGTATTATAAGTTTAATCGAAAATTTACCCGCATGCAATAGCGTCGCTCAGCACGAATACGAGCAACAATGTCATTGACTCGTTTGCTGAGCGGTGTATCCAAAACTGGAAGAATCGAGCGTTCTGTGTCGATATGGGTCACAGCTGCAGCACCAAAAACTGCTTGGACCCATTGTTGGCTCAATCCCATACCCAGCCATATAAACATATGGATCCCATTTTCTACAAATTAAAAAGTCATCGATATTTAACTGTTTTATAGTAGGACACCATAATGTCCAAACCGTAATAACCAAAGATTTTTATGTCCAAATTTTCTTACGATTTAAGTCTAACTCAAAACTTGAAATATAATGTGTTATGTTCAAAATTTCACAATTTTGAAAAAATAAAAAAACTGTGAACATTTTTTAAATAGTCAATAATTTTATAAGTAATTCGAAGAATTACACAGATTGTTCATAAGTTATGAATATTGTGTTCATTATTATATTTTTTTGAAAAGTGTATGGTTTTTTTTAATTTAATCAAAAACTTAAAAAAAAATTACTATACACAAATTATAAGGAACTTTCGACGATTATTATTGGAAAAATATAAAGAAAATCAAAAACCGTTGAGATAATTCTCCAGATTCTCGTAAATTCTATGAAATTCGAATAATTTATTGAATTTCAGATATTGTTAATAAATTTTTTCCATCGTGAAAAATTTTTCATTCCAAAAAATTACAGAAACCGTGTAATAAACTACATTTTTAAATTAAAAAAACTGTTTCATCATACGGATCTAGAATATAATATAACTTCGAGGAATGTTATTTGTTAAAAATTGTAATGGTCTGGTGAAACTAAAAAATTAAAAATTGATTGATTTTTGCATGGTATTGTTGAATATTAAATTTTCATAATATTATAGAGTTTTTTGAATTCGAAAATTAATCCTCGCACGAAGATGTTATGTAATTGACAAAATTTAATTGAAATTCAGAGTTTCAAAAAATTTTCTATAACTACGATTTGTAAGTTTTTTTCCTTGTATTCATTTTTTTTACACTAAGTTTTGTAAAATACACCAATCAAATAAATAAATAATTATTCACTTAAATAATAAAAAATTTGACACTAAAGTGTCACTGGTTTGGAAAAAAATCGAAACTGTTGAAAAAATGAGAACTCGTAAAAAAAATTTCTTTTCACCCTAAAATTTTCCGTAAGTTTTAATCTAATATACGAAAAGAAAATTTTTCAGTTAAATAAAATACTCTAAATTTCTAAAATCGTGGCTGCATGAGATAAGATATTTTTTTACCAAGAAGATAAGCGCCATCATCGTTGAACTTGTCCAACGAACAGCGAATCATCGGTGGAATATCGTCCCCTTGCGGATCGACATCATGCAGCGCTATTAACCTGGGATAGAAATATGTCACCGATGATTTTATCGGCATCACGCTAACGGCTTGCATGATGAATGATCTGTCATCGATTGACATATCAGCTCCTGCAATCAAACGTACAATTACAAACAAATGATTTGACACTTCGCATTATGCAATTCATTACTAATTTCAGTTCTATAATATCAACTGAAAATGCAAAACAATATTTCATACGAAATTCGGTTAAAACCAAATTACTTGAACTAAAAAATTGGTAATTCTGTAGCTCGAGTTACCTTTGTGTCTTGATTGAAAAATTTTTTATTTACAATTAAAGTGCTCATGACCCATTAGATTCAAAGTTTGGAAAATTTTATGACTAATATTTCAAATATATTTACTTAGATATATCAAAGAATTCACAAATACACCCAATCAAAAAATGCTACGAATAAATTAAAAATGTATTATACAGTATTTTTAGATTATGTAAATTTTCGATCAGAATTTTCAAAAATTAAATTTACTCCGATGAAAATAAAAGGTAAATGTAAATAAAAACAATTTTACTGCATTATTGAAAAGCTATAATTGAAGTTGAGAAAATTTCAAAATTCACAATTTTTGGATTGAAAACTTTTGAAATTGTTTATCGCAAAATAAAATCATAAAACGATCGAAAAAATGAACGTGTAAGTAAAGAAATGGTGACTTTGACTTTTGAGTAAAAAAATACACGTCACTGTTATTAAGAAATTAAAAATAAAGTTATTCAAATTCTAGATCTAATTTTTTGTAGCGATTTTCACATTAAATTCATTAAACAATTAAAAATATTAATATAGATTCAATTACTGAAAAATATTAATTTCGTTATGATAAAAATAAGTAATTTTGATATTTTTTATGAGAAATTTTTAAAATTGCAAATGCTTTCCATTAAATAAAAAAATTGACTGAATTCTTATAAATTTTTCTTGATAAATGAATAATATTTCCCTCCCATTATTATTCAATGTTTTAAATTCGTTAATTTTCGCTGAAGATTTTTTTATCGAATTTGCCATCAAAAGAGTTAAAAAAAATTAGGTAAATAAATAACTAAAAAAAATGGAGAAATTTTTCATTGAAAAAAAAGTTGAAATTCCATGTTGTAGTTTAATAATTTGAAGAATTGTTAATATAAATAAAAAAAAAATAACGTACTAAGTAAAGATCCGTAACTTTAATTTTTGAATAAAAAAATACAGTCACTGTTATTTACTAATTAAAAATAAAGTTATTCAAATTCTGGATCTAACTTTTTGTTGCGATTTTTTCATCAAATTCATTAAACAATTGAAAATACAGGGTGGTCCAGTTTAAACGGATAATATTTTAACCAAATTTTTTTCATATTTTTCTGAATCGAAAAGTCCTCTGCCACTTTTCACAAAACTCA
>JAPYZL010172028.1:0-16784 GCA_030522825.1 Platygaster orseoliae
ATTCCAACAAGTGCAATTGCGCACTCGCTTCGCTCGTGCCCAAACTTTGCACTCGTTGGAATCATCCTTTTTCTCCCTTGTAGCATAAATATCTATTATTATAATCATACAATTCAATAAAGTTTTCAACTTTTTGATGATTTCAAAAATTTTCATTTTTTATAACAGTTAACAAAATGATCTACTTTTTGAGATATGCAAAGTGACCAAAACCTTCCTTATTTTATAAAATTTTGCACTAATTATCAAGATTTTTCGTAATTTTTCAAATATCTTTCAAAATTTACCGAGAAAAAAAATGTTCGAAATCGTAAAATTGTTCGTTATTTTTAGGCAATTTCAAATTCTCTAAAAACTAATTATTAAACTGCTCTCTAAAATTCTCTAAATTTTTCCGTAAAAATGACAGCTGAACGAAACATGCCAAACTCAAAAAAAAATTTCCTGCTTCGTTCTTTCTAATAAATAGTCAATCAAACAAGTTTTTTCCATTTTTCTCAATGAGTAGGTGCATTTATAAACCTTGATCCCAATCGACGAAGGATAATTGCATTCAACAAATTGCTGACTTTCAAATGTCGTAATTAATTTCATCATTAAAAAGTTCATCAACTCTTTAAACGTAACAATATGACAAACTATGAATGTTAATTTCACTTAAATTCGATGAAAATTTTCGTGCCAAGAATCCATAAAAATCATCTCAGAAAATAAACCACAGATGACCAACAACATTCAACACAACAATAAATTTTACGAACTAATAATCACTTAATGACTCATAATCTAATGCACACATCGCACGTGAACAAAAGTGGCACATATTTCTAATTAAAAAACCAAGATCGTCTCTAATCTTTGATAATGAATTTATAAAATGCTCGATATCGCCATGTCGCACATTCTTATCTCGCGATTTTCCGTTTTATTTCCACTACTGTTTAACTTTCCTCCCAAACTCTTCACGAACGCGCCATTTTTATCGAATTTTTTCGAAACAATCAAACTGGATATTCACGATATCAAACACTTTCGACGATAACGCCGATAAGCAAAACTCACTACTGATAAGCAAAACGACACTCACGATCTTAATTCGCGGAATTCGGCATCGTGATTTTTTGTCAAATGTCGGAGACTTAAATATCAGTGGATATCAAAGCGGAAAAGCCCTCGTACTCACTTTTCCGAAAACTCTCCTTTCTCAAATTATCCGGAAGCCGCGGGAGAACGTTGGGAAATCAGGAAAAACATTGACGATCGGGAAGCGAGATACTTGGACGTGGAAAAGCGTGTTGGAGCGCATCTGCGGAGCGTCTGGGGTTTCTGGGGTATCAGGGTGACCGTTTCCTCGGAGGTCGGTCCCGTTTTTCCTTAAATCTAGTCTCTCGGACCCGATCGGGAACGCGTTGATCGAGGCCCACGTGCACCGGGGCGATAATGTTATCGATATACCGGTGCGCGTCCCGCCACATCGGGAAATATAAACCCGCCGGACCCCCTTCCCCTCCCCCCCCCCCCTCCCCCCCCCCCCCCCCCCCCACTGCCGGGGTCCAGGGTATATTCTCTCTTTCTCTCTCTCTCTCTTTCTCGTTTTACGAGGTCCGGGAAGTAGTGGCATGGACGACAGGTCTCGTCTCGGATCTTAATCGCGTCTTTTGTCACGTTGAGTGGGAGGTCGCGTCGGTTATTTTTAAAACTTTTTCGAGAATCGGATGAAAATGCATGGCACGTTCTGGGAATGTGGGTTGTGTATTTTGGGATTTGTTTAGTTTTGTTGGATATTTTTTTGGAGGAAATTTTTTGGTGTTTGGAGTGTTTTGGATGATTTAGGTGATTTCGGGGTGGTAAGATGGAATATTCAAATTGCGTTGTTTAAAAAATTTTACATTTGTTTAGTGCATTCTGTTTTTAGTTGTATATTTTTTTGAGCAATAAGTCGCTGTATTTAGAATATTTTGAATTTTTATGGTAATTTTGGTACGATAAGATTGACAAGGAAATTATTATAAATATTTAAATATACATGTACATACAAATTTGTGTATTCATAAAATTTGGTTGGTACATTGGTTGTATATTTTGAGACTTATTCCATGTTTTATATTTTTTGGAGCAATAAGTGCCTGTATTTGGAATACTTAAAAAAATTTTCGTAATTTGGCACAATGAGATTGTAAGAAAATAATAATAAATGTTAAAATATACAAGTATACCAATTTCTATGGTCAAAAAAATTGGTTGGTATATTGGTTGTATACTTTTTCGAGTTATTAGAGCCTAATTTTGGAGTATTTCAAATAATACTGGTAATTTTTGTACTATGAAATTAAAAAGGTAATAATAATTATTTCAACATAGAAACTAAGTTTAATACTCTGTTTCTTTATTTTTCAAATTTTAGTATTTGTCTCGTTCCCATACACCCAATATACCGTGACCAAAAATAAATAAATTTCCATAAAGTCATTTAATTTATTCATTTTCTTATTTTTTTTATTTATATAATTTTTATTATGTATTCATTTATTTGCTAGTTTATTTACTTGAATGAATTGAATAACTTCATGGAAGTTCATTTGTTATAAATCATGTTAAATAGACTTTGAGAGAACAAAAATGATTCCGAAATATATACAAAAATATATTTCAAATTTGTATATTCAAAAAATTGGGCTTTTTTCAGTACAGCACAGAAATTTTTCGGTAGGAGACCACAATGTCCAAACCGTAATGTCCTAATGTCCAAAGATTCTAATGTCCATCCAATTTCATGTTTAAATTTTCTTATTATTTTAGTCCAACTTAAATTTGGGAATAGTTTCTATTATGTTCAAAATTTACAAATTTTGAAAAAATGTAATAAATGTGTAATTTTTCTAAATAGTCGATAATTTTGTAAGTAATTCTAAGAATTACAGGGATTGTTCATAAACTTCGTATATTGTGATCATTATCATATTTTTTGAAGATGTATATTGTTTATTTTTATATTACGAAAAATATTATAAAAACTTGAAGGTACTGAAAAATTACGAAAAATATAAATATCAATGGATTTTTTTCGATTATAATAGTTAAAATATAAAAAAAATGAAAAAGCATTGAAATAATTTTCCAGATTGTCGTAAATTCTATAAAATTCGTATGATTAGTTGAATTTAGAATAATGTTAATAAACTTCGTACAACGGGAAAAATTTTCAAAATCCCGAATATCAGAGAAATCGTGTAGTATACTACATTTTTAAAAACTGAAAAAATAAAATAAAATTTCAATGGTTCAGTTAAACAAAAAATTCATAATCTAATCATTTTTGCGTGGTATTTTTGTGTACTTAATTTTCATATCATTATAAAGTTTTTTGCAATCAAAAATTGATACTTGCACACAGAAGTTAAGTAATTGTTAAAATTCAATTGAAATTTGTAGTTTCAGAAAATTTTTGATAGTTTCCTTAATTGTTAATAATTACGACAATTTTCTAAGTAAGTTTTTTTCCTTGTTTTCATTTTTTTCCATGAATTAAAAAAATTCCCTGCAGTTTTGCATTAAAAAAATTTTTTTTTTTAATTCTTACTTCAGCTATTGTAAATATGTTACTCACAAACTTGTCTCAAACATGTCATATAAAAACAATATTTCCCAAAATTGGTAGAGGTTGATTTTATAATATTTTTTGGATATTATATAATTTATTGAACATTCTTCCTGTATCAGCAAAAAGATGTGCTGTTTCAACACAACTTGACTGAAAGAATTTTTCTTGCAGCAGTAGCTAATTTTTTTCTTTCCTCAACAAATCTTTATCAGAGCACAAAATACTATGCAATAGAATTTTATGCATAATAGTTGTGTTCGTTAAACAAAAAACCCAAACACATCTTATTGAATGCTAAAAAAATGACGCAATCCTTGATGCCAGTGTCAAACTGAAAACGTTTCCAGATTCGTGACGTTCATTGAACATTCTTGGAATCAGCAGAAAATAATTAAGACTATCAAACTGATGATCTGGGCAACAATCATTATCGTGATATCGCAAGATCATGCTTCAGGCGAGTCGCCGTCATCACGTGTCGCGAAATCATCGTCATTGCTCAACTTCGCGTGCGTTTGAACGTGCCGAATCTCGAAGTACACAATTCGCAATGATCTCGGTCATTTTTAGTTTATTACTGCTCATTTCATGATAATTTAAGACTCTGTTTACCTCGTTATTTTAGACGTGATTGTGCACATTTCACAAAGATCATAGATAGTCGATTAAGAAACTATTATCTAACTTTTTTCGAATATATGGAATCGAAAAATTCCGAAATAAAACATGACGATAACAGAATTCCAATCAGTTAATCCAAAGACACGTAGACGAAAAAAGTCGATGTCATTGTTTTTCCAAAGGATTCGATAGTGTTTAAAAAAGATACTGAAGAAGTGAGAAAATGCATTCGATAAAAACTATACTTCAAGGTTTAAAAAGCGAGAAAATTAAAAAAAAAAAAGAAAAAAAACATTTTGGAACTTATTAGTTTTGAAGGTTTTGCGTTTTGGATGTTTTGGTTTGGAAGTTGTGTCCCCTAACGGGTGGAAAATTGATGTTTCTGAAAACGTCATGTTCGTCGGAAAATTGTTATTAGACCAAGGGCGAGATTCACTATTCCCTAAGAAGTTTCGCAGTTGGAAATTCACACCTCTGACGTGGTTTACCTCATAATGACAAACTTTGCCCATTTATCCCGAGCATATGTACCAGAACAGAACTTTGGCACTTGAACGAACGAATCGGTGACAGCGCACGACTTTCATGTTAAGTGAATACAGAGCTCGTCGGACAACGAACCTCTCGATTTATTGGCTCAACTCGTTACCAATTGTCCGACCAAGAACATGCCCGTCACGTTTTGATTCATTGCCACTTTTCAATCCGTGAATGCACGAGCTGTTGTGCATGTACCTTTCGCTCTCACTTTTCCCAAATTTCGCTATTTCACCGCCGGCCTCTCATTCGGATTTTCGAAAAAACTTAATGGCCGTTGAAGATGGCTTTCCCATGTTTTTCAGGATTTCCTTGAAATTTTACAACTCGTGCAATTTCTCGGAGCAATTCCAAAAAAACTTCTTTCATTTCCAACTTTATTTTTTCTCTACCTTTACTTCTTTAAGCTACAAAATATTGTAACATAATTTTTCCTAATATCTATATCCTAACAATAACGTAACTTTTATATATATTTTCATGGATTCTATAAAATCAACATCATTTTAAGAACAAAGGTAATTCACCCAAGGACACATCTCCTTCTCCTTTAAATTTCTTTCTCATTGTCGAAAATTTTATCCTAATCAACAATTATAGAACTCCAATCAATTTTGAAGTTTTTTTCGAATCGTTCCGAGAGATTGGGTAGGTTGGAAAATTAGAAAAGTTGAAACGCTTAGTGTAAAAAGAAGAAGAACAATTTTAGAACTTTCTGATGGATTTTTAAGTTTGTAAAACGAAAAATGTCATACTCTTGGATAAGAATGGGATATATCAGTAGCTTAAGGATTCTTACTGATAAATATCAGTAAATATCTGTAAGTTCCCTCGTCATTGATTTAGAGCAGTGTATTCGAAAATTCATTAATTTTGTATTGAATTCAATAAATATTAATGTACGTTAAATAAATGAATTAATAAAATAAAGTTCTTGACTTGAATCTAAGATGTTACTTATTTTTATTTTTATACTTTACAGACATGATTGATTTATTCTTTAATTCCAAAACCGTTTCTAATTCAAAAACTTTTTTTAATTCCATAATTTAATTCCTAACCTAACCTAACAATTCCAAACTGTAAAAATTGTATAAAACTCTTAACAACCTTAAAACTCGAAGAAATCATCTATGTTTTCTATATTTTATAACTATACTATAAATTGTCTATCTGTAATGTAAAAGAAACAATTAAAAATGTCAAGATTATTATAGTTTATAAATTTATTAATGAGACTTAAAAATTTCATTAATTATTGATATATGGTCAAAAATTACGAGACTGTAGAAATCGTTGGAAATTTGAATTCAATTTCATCAAGTATAAAAATGTCATTCTCATCAACTGTAAATATTTACAATCGTGAAGTATAAAATCTGTTAAAACTGAGTTTAAGTAAAAAAAAAAAAATTAAGAAACTTTACAATAATGTCGAAACTGCTAAAATATGGTGGAAATTGTCAAATTTGTAGATGTCAACAATTTCAAAACTGTCAAAACTTGAAAAAAATCAGGTGAATCGTCGCAATTTTCAAAGTCATCAAACTACCAAAATTAGTTCATATTGTAAAATTGTTAGTATTGTTGAAAACACGAGAAACTTCCAAAATTTTCACTTTTTTCATGTTCAAAAGATTAAACAAATTGTAAAATAACTTTTTCAATTGTTAGTACTAGCAAGAATACAGTTGTCGAAACTGACAATTCACCAGTTTATTGTGAAAAATTTTCGATTTTGTTTAAAGTGATTTGAAATATCAAACACTTTACTTTTCTGTAATAAAATACCTAATAATCAAGTATTAAAAATAAAATATCCATATTTCGTGCAAAATCATATTTCAGGCAACTTTTGTTCTCTCAGTTTGCATCACTCAACATTTTATAAACAAATGACAAGTAATTCAGGTTCTTATACACTTTATGTTCTAAAAATGCAATGATTTACTTCGACACAACTGTTATAAAAATTTACATACTTCTATACAATTTTACTTACAGTTACTTGCAGTGTTGAAACGGTGAAAACGTAAAATGTTCGTCGCCAAAAAAACTTCTGTAACATATGCGTGACGAAAAAATACTGCTGCTTTGATAATCGAATTAACGGAAGCAGCTTCAGTTTTGTGATTTGTCACGTCGTTTTGACAAATTTTTGCGGAATCATGATTTGTGTCTAAGTAATTTTAAAACGTTTTAAAATTTAACATCGAAATACAATGTACGTGTAGACATTTTACTTGCAACATTAGTGTTTAAACCTGATAAACGGTTAATTAGTTCAACAATTGTTTCTTCATAAGGCTTGCAAAAATGAAAGTCATTCTACTATCAATGAAGATAAATTTTCAAGGTTACTAAATAGATTTTCCTCAAGTATATTTTTTCTGCAATTGAATTTCATAACTTTTGAGATACTTTCATCATCAAATCATGAAAAATCGTCAGTTTTCAAAAATTTGATGATTTTTTTCGAATTCCGTTTGCAAAAAATCAAGTATCAAATAAACTAATGGAATCATTCAACACTTTTTTTTCACACAATTTATGACAATTTTCGGACATGTTTACAGGAAAAAAAAACACGCACAGATTTAATAAGTTTACTTTAATTCCTAGATACCAAACATTGACATGTTTTTTTACATATTTACATCACTTTTTCTCCCAACAAAATCACTAAGCGATTGTTCCGCAAATATTTTCCTCCACATGAATTATACCCGGAAAAACCCCGAAAATAATCGAAGTTTTTCCACCTCAGTTTCCGTGCAACCCGCGAAAAAAATCTCGAACTTGAAATTTCCGTTCCGAAAATTCTCACGAAGGAAGCGAACTTTTCATGTACAAATTCAAGCTTGCGAAAAAAAAATTTTTCCCTCGCGAGAATGGGCACGTAAATTTTATTTTATTTGTTGATAAGGTGATTGTTTACGTTTTTATAAATAGTTCGTTACAAGGCACAGGTAAATTACACATTTATTACATCACTCGAAAATCATTCTTCCGAAAAATTTCGTAATTTCAGGCATTCCCTGCAAATTTTAAATTCTTTACAAAAAAAAAAAAAAAAACAAACAAACAAAAATTCGCATACCAAATTACCAATACATCATTAGAATTTTGACGCTTACGAGATTTCGTTGATCAACAAAACATTTGTTAAATGACAAATCTCTCGAGGGCTACAATCGTTTTTTACACGAGACATATATTTATAATATATATATTATTTGTTTATTGTTCGGAATTTTTGTACAGCTTTTGGTATCCCGAAGTGCGATGTTGGATTTTCTTCTTAAATTTATTCGTTGTTCTGTGCAAAACGCTAAGTGGTTTTTTAAATGATTTTTATGGTATAATTTATGATTGTTTTATTTAGTTTATATAAAAACTTACGAAGCAAGTTTTCTACGAGTATTTGTTTTTGTTTTTATAGAACGTGTTATTTACAAGTAATCATGTTTTATAGTACATGATATGTTAACTGTAATTATTGCCTTGATACATTTTTACATTGCCCAACTGAAAATTGTAGCTTCGCATGTATGAGGCGCTTCTTGCAAAATTTTTAGTCAATTTTTCCGCTCTCAAAAAACTTTCATTCGTCTAAGCACGAACGATATACGGATTTCCGAAATAAATCACGTTTTGTATACAGTTTTTTTACAGATCTCGCAATGTTTATTGACTCGTTGCCCAGCGGTATATACGAAAATTACACGATTCATACATCAGCCACGCACGTCGAGTACACTCGTTTTTAATGTTTCACTTTTCCTCGCTTTAATGAGCATTGGCGCGCGGTGCAAAACGTGCGTTTTACGTTCCAAGCATATTCTACATCGTAAGTCCTTAACTACCGATAAGGGTTAATGAGCCTTTACAAAAATGCATTTAAACTCCAGTTTGAACAGCCGGTAAATCTTTCGCGAAATTTATCGTTTCCAACGCAATATTTTATCTCAAGGCATAAACGAGCTTTGCAGCAGTTTTTTTTATTGCAAATGAAAACGTTCTACGAAATCTTTGTTTCGAGATTTTTCATGTTACGAGATAGTGGAAAATAGAAATTAAAGGTCGATGCCTTGTCAGATTCTGAGACGTTTCGTCCTTTGCGAGTTTTCTCGAAAATCAATATTGGAGAAGTTATTGGAAGAAGTGATGCGTTTCACTGATCTGCCGCTAGAGGCGCCACTCGCTGCGCGCTGATTGGTCGAGTTTAGAACGGTGTGACGCAGTTGCAGCGCTCAGGCAAATTTACTTCGATCACGAATAACTTCCAAAATATCTGTCTTAGAGAAAAACGGCAAAGGCCAACATTTCTCACAATATTCCAAAGATTGCATTACTCGTATTTGATACTGTTTTCGAAACGATCCGTGTATTTTTTCATCATTTTTGTATCTGTCTCTATAGCAATCATTTTACGCGAATTTTTCTTGACTAGTACGTCACAGGACTTGAGCAGATTCTAAAACGTTTCGTCCTTTTGCAAGTTTTCTCTAAATTCAATACTTAAAAAGTTATTGAGGATTGAAAGAAGTGATGCGTTTCACTGAACTGCCGCTAGAGGCGCCACTCGCTGCGGGCTGATTGGTCGAGTTTGGTTATCCCGAATAACTCCCAAAATATCTGTCTTAGAGAAAAACGGCAAAGGAACAAAATTTTCATAACACTCCACAGATGTCACTACTCGCGTTTGATCCTGTTTTCGAAACAATCCGTATATTTTTTCACCATTTTTGTATCTTGCTCACGGTCAGAGTCCCAAAACTAATCTCATTTCGGCGTTTTCATTTTCACGTGAAGCCATCAGCGATTCACAGGAGATTACCCGACGCTTCGTTTGGTGTAAATTAGTCGGATTACGCGGACAGGGCTATTTCGTCAAACTCATTACACGCCGGACAATGTTTGTCGTGTGCAGGCGCGGACACACTGTAACTGCGTTTGGGCAGTTTCCATAATTACCAGCTCTCGTATTTGTTTGCGGTTTTGGCCAGCGAGACAAAACAATAAAACATCGAAACGCGTATGAACGATGTGTTAATTTCCGAATGAAAATTGGTTTTTCACAATCTTATCTCAGCTACTATTGTTGTAAAGTAAATAAATATTATTTTGAATAAATTTCGTGAAAAAATTATATATTTTTATAAAACGTATGGAATATGGTTGAATATTTTTCACGTTCCTTAGCTCATTCATCTTTGTCATACACGGCGTTCAATTTTCGAGTACGGGAAAAATATATTCCACCGGAAATTCGCTCTTCCATCCTTCTTCAACTTTATCGCATTTTCAATCAAGGGACAATCATCCCTCGGTTAACGGCAGATCGTTTTATCGGATAAACGAATGGCATTTTCAAAAGCTCTTACCGATATAGAGCCCTGAATATTTCGATACCGTTCAATTTTTAAGTACCTCGTCGATTTCACGTAGCAAAAAAATCTTCAGTTTTTGAGCATCATTGAAATTGGTATTTCGAGGGCCGAATTTCATAATCCATTTATCTAATAATTAATGAGTCCTGTTCGAATTTGGAAATATTTGATTTCCATAATTTTCTGAATACCTTGTGCTGCAAAGTCGATACGAATTTTCTCGCTTTCGTATTTATATTGCTTTTGTACATTCGAGAATAAAAGCGAGAAAATTCATGTAAAACCGCGTGAGAAACGAAAGCTTTCGTCAAGTGCTTTTTGATTGCTGTCGCATTGAGCTTAGGCTAGAAAATGGAGATGAGCGATTTTACTAATACGTATATTTTCGAAGCGAGACTTTTTTACGGTCAGTGATTGTGATTTTTCGTACATTTTTTTAAAATAAAAACGTTTGATAAATGATTCTGAAGTTGAAATTTCGTTTTATAATTTAGAAAGTTTTCATCGACAAAGGTAATTTTAAGTGAAAAACTTTTTTCAATTTTTATACGGTTGAATCAGCAGATTTTAGTGGAAAACTGAAAATTCCGTAGTTATTCTTATTTTTGATAAAGGAAGTGAAGTTTTTCAACAATAGGTTTTATCGAATTCATTTCGAAACGATAAATGAAATATGCAAGGCAGTTTTTATATTGTGGAATTGGAAAATAAAACTGGAAGACAAGAATTTTTATTACTTCCCAAATAACGAGGATTTTTGTAAGCCGATATTTCAAAAGTGTATTTTTAAAACTCAAATTAAAAATAAATCAATAATCATAAAAAAATAATTATATACTTTGAGAAACATAAAAACTACCAAAAATAGTGAAATATACAAAATTCAGTTCGTAAAGTTAAAAATTTAAGTTTCAAATTCTGGACTTTAAATTGAGAGTTGAATTAGGATTTCTGAGTTTTCAAAATGAAGAGACTTTTTTTTATTTGGTTTTTCACATTTCCATTTTTGCAAATTTTCAAAGCAAATCCAAAATTTAAAATAGTGTGCTTTTTTGAATTTCTAACGGAATCACTTATTAACATTTCACGTCTAAAATAAACTTATTTGAAAAATGTTAAAGACTAAAATAACTATAGATATTATTTGAAATTTACATTCACAATCTGAGAATTTCAGAACCGGCATTTTAACAAATTGTTGCAAATGAACAAATATTTCTCCAAACATTGCACTTAGATTCTAAATTCGATAAATCACATCAAAAATTAACATTTATTCTGATGTGAAAAAAATTATTGCTGAATATTTCGAATAATTTTATCATTAAACCCATTCTCCTCACATAAAACACAAAAATAAATTGTGAGGCAGATAAAGTTGTCAATAAAAAATCCAAGAAAATTCAAAAACTGATTTTTTCATGCAAACCAGTATCACGAAAGTTGAAAAAATAAAACCATTGTTCGAATAAAATGAAAATTTCAAATTTCTCCCAAATACTCGTCTTTCAGTTGAATTTTCATGCACGTAACTCGACTTATGACCCAGCGTCGCGTTATAAACTCTGCATACCTAAATCACAACAATTCATTGTCCATTCTCTCCGAAAATTCGAGCCACCCACGCTTCGTTTGATATCTTAATTAGTAGTTATTTAATTATAAAACCACTATTGATCACTATCCAGCACTCTTTTTTTGTGTCGCACTGCATATTTCATTAGCATAATTCACACGTGAATACGCACATTCCATTATTATTGATTATTCCTTATATCGGATTGCGCCACGCGAAACCCTCGACGAAAATTTGCATTCACCTTTTTTAGATATTTATTCCCAATTACCCCCTGGTCATTATCAATCCAATTTCAGTAATTTCAACAAGAATATTAAAACTTCTATTGCTAACTAATCCGTTTTCACTCTCAGGGAATTTTCATATATAAGTTTGTGAAGCTTTACGTGTTCTACTTTGAAAAAGATCTTTCATCTTTTCATAAGCCGATAACAGTAAAATACTTTATAATCTTACGGAAAATGCATTGATAAAACCCATACTTAGTACTTGTTTTATATTCTATGTAACTTTCGTAAGAAACATTATCTGGTCTTTCCATTAGTGAAATTCTCTCTTCATTTTTACGAAGAAAAAACTAACGATCATTCATTGAAAACGCTCTCAGGGGAAATAGAGAACACTGTGAATCTTTAAAAGTCTTTCATTTTTTATTGCTCTGTCAGTAACAGTAGGTATAAATAAATACCAGTCATGAATAGAATAACTCTTATTTTGACTATTATTGAAATCATTATTTCAAAAATAATGAATCGATTTCCCAAATTTTTTTCAAAATTTTAATTTTCTTCTGGTTTATATGTGAATTTTTATCTAGAGTCATAAGAATCAATAATTGAAAACATCTTCGAAACCCTAGACACTAAAACCAAAATTTTGTCAACACATGATTGTTCGGGAGATTTTTTTTTATGAAGAAATTGTTTAATCGAGTTTTTGAAGATATAATCCAATTTTAAAAATATGATGTTGAGTGATGATTTCTTGGTTAATTCATATCTACTGGAAATCTGTATTTTTGTCAGGATATTACTGATCGTTGATTGTTTCGCGAGCGTGGCACGACGGTCCGAAAGCGCTACACATTAAAAAGTTCTCGCGAATCGTAATCGAATCGAGGAGGCTCGCTTCATACATTAAAATCACCTCATCAGTGCAATCGTGACGCCCAAAATGGTGACGATAAGGTAGGACGTTCGATGGCTGCTAGCGCCATTCTGGTCCATGCATTGTCCTAAAAATGAAAATTCGACGTCAAGTTCAACTGAATATTTCATTTTCTTTCGGTTTTTTGCGAATGAAAAACAAGTTTAAACCGTTCTTCCATATTTATTGTTTCAGTTTGAGTGATTTAAAAGATTTACAGCATTCTTGTAGATTATAATTTTTTTTAACTCACTGTGTTCAGACAATTTTTCAAATTTTTATTATCAAACAACAATTTTCAGAATGTCCTGGAAAAAAATATTCTGAAGCCAGGATTATTATTTTTGAGATAACAAAGTTCAGGATTTTGATTAAATGATGTTTCCACTTGGTGGAAATTCATTCATCCTATAACTAGGTGAAAAACATGTTTGACTTATGCAATAAATAAAAAAATTACCGATGCTGGTTGCGTTGAATGCCAGGATCGGTTGGGAGCGAGGGAATCCCCTTTGGCAAGCGACCGAACTCGCTGTTAGGCTAACGACCCCGGCGCTTTCCCGATACATGAAGCATAATCTTCTAGTGTTTCTGTACGGTTGCGGCTTGTTCTTGCCATTTGCCCACGAACTCCTGCGCACCAGAGGTGTCGCAATCACGAACTGCGTACCCTCCGAATCGAGCCACCTTCCGTGACACGAATACGCTGTGGAGAACAAAAATTACACCTGGATTACCACGAGTTCCTTCCTCCCACGAGCTTAACACAACTTTTCCGGTTGTTCTGGCATGTTGATGGTATGGAAAATAATGGCGAACAATGGTGTTTAGGAGAAAGGATCGATAGAGCAGATGAAGACAGTGGTTTTGAAGGTATAGCCAGAAAATAAATGACAAGGCACGTTTTTCTTGCAGTCTATGTTTCTGATTGTATCATTCATGAAGAAATTGGAAGGTTTTCATTTATTATATTGCGTTTCTTTTTGGTTTGGGGAATTTTTTACACCCTGTATAGTAATTCCCCATTCAACGTACCTGTTACCGTGTTCTCGTCGTTTATACAGTCACTATGCAGCTCCATCCGGTCGGCCGTCGAGCACCCTATCATGAGTGTCGTGACGATATCCGCCTGGCACTTGGTCCTCATCCCCTCGCGCTTTCTTCTGCTTTTCGGACCCTCCCCCCGCCTCGCCTTAATAAGATCTTGATAACTCAAAAGGCTAATGTCCTTAAAGGTCAAGACCTTCTTATCAGAAGACTCGTCTTCATCCTCATAGTCACCGAAATTTCCCTCAGCTTCTGGAGCCCAAGATCTCTTGACCTGAGTAAAGTCGTCCATATCCATCTGGAAATCCAGCCCACGACGGGTCTTCGATTCCCTTCTTTTATCAGGAAAATTATTTCCCACATCTTCATTGTCATTTTCCTCATCATCGATTTCTGAAGAATGCGAAGTTTGCGGTTTGAAGGATTTTTTCGACGTTCTTTTCGGGTGTTTCTCGCTGCTGCGACTCTTGCGGACATTTTTTTGGACAATGTTGATTCCGGTGACGGTGTACTTTCCGAGGTAAGGGCATTGTCGTGGCTCTGGCGTACTGGCTGTATTGAGAAAAAATAATAAAAATTATTGAATAGTTGATGCTATAGTGATGTTTTGACGTAGAACTACGTTTTTCCCCGCTGTTGAAAGTAATTGAAGTGGATGCAACACAATTGGATGCAATTGAAGTGAATGCAACATGGTTGGATGCAATTGAAATAGGTGCAATTGAAGTGGATGCAACGTAATTGGATGCAACATAGTTGGATGCAATTGAAGTGAATTCAACTTAGCTGACTGCAATTGAATTGGATACAACACAATTGGATGCAATTAAAGTGAATGCAACACAGTTGGATGCAACTGAAGTGAATGCAACTTAGTTGAATGCAATTGAATTGGATACAACACAATCGGATGCAATTAAAGTGAATGCAATTGAAGGGGATGCAACACAATTGCATGCGATTGAAGTGAATGCAACACAGTTGGATACAACGCAATTGGATGCAACATAGTTGGATGCAATTGATGTAAATGCAATACAATTGGATGCAATTGAAGTGAATGCAACTTAGTTAGATGCAATTGAATTGGATACAACACAATTGGATGCGATTGAAGGGGATGCAACACAATTGCATGCAATCGAAGTGAATGAAACACAGTTGGATACAAAGCAATTAGATGCAACAAAGTTGGATGCAATTAAAATGGATGCAACACAATTGCATGATTGTTAAATAATAAACTTGTCATTATTCGACGCAGTTCTACGTAACATCACCGACTTTCCGTGCCATCATCTAATTTTTGGCTTATCAAAGATTTCTAGAATGCCTCTTTCACGTGACAACTTATTCCCTTGGTACCCTCCAGTCAAATTCTCAAACTCCCTTTCAAAAAAAAAGGGTCGATGTAAATCGGCCCCGGGACACAATGCCAACCCTAACGAGACAAATTCGACGACGTGCTTTCGGGTCGATTTCTCCGACTCCCTTTTATCTCGCTGAGATTTCAGCGCGGAAAGCATTTTTCTCTCTTTTTCCCTTCGTCTTCGCTTTTCTCACCTATATAAGAACCCATCGATTTTCCCCCTCGCGGAACCACTGAAATCTCGTTATTTTTATGGTTAATTAAGCTCGCGTCAAAGGCCGTCGACTGACTCGGCTTTTCCGATTCATTAGACGATCTCTGGCCACGCGCGCTGACCTTTCGTTAAATTTGGCCCCAGCGATTGTTAATCACTAATTCGACGTCGGCTCCTTACGTGACGAGAAGAATAATCGAATATTCCCGCGCTCGTATCGATTCGGCGGGTTTGAAAGGTTCCCGGGTAGAGCGGAAATTAACGGCGGGGTGTTTGAGGAGCGATGGTGGAGGGCTTTTCAAGTTGTGGAGGAATGATCAAATTTGGAAGAAGCAATCACGGGAATAATCTTGTAAGAATATTATTTTAATCGATGGAGTGGTTTAATTTTGTTTCCTGATAAGCACCATTCGACGTTTGATAACTTTGAGTCAATATGGTGTCTTATAATGACTTGTATTAACGGTAACATTTTTTGTCCTTGGAGATTTCGTATGAAGATCTTCGTAAATCTACCAACAGATCTATGGAATTCAACTAAGATCTACAAGTAGATCTACGAAGATATACGAAGATCTAGTAGAACTTCTATAAGAATCTATGGTGATCTACGAGTGTTAAACAGAGATCCACCTGTAGATCTTTGTAAGTCTACGGTTATCTATTATAAGATCAAATAAGATCTATAGACATCTACAATAGATATCTAAAGACCTTCTACAGATATCCAGATGTCGATTGCAGATCTCCAGATATCTACTCATTTTTACATGGGTAGTTTGTTAATCAACATTTTTTAATGGTTTCTTTATCATGGTAATTTACTGGAACGTAGATTTTTCAAATATTCCATGCCATTAGAAGTTTCCTTTGTTCTTCATATCTTTTCAAACACGAATCAACTATCTACAATGCTTTCAAGTCTAGACAGAATTTCGAAACCAAAATATAATGTTAGTGGAAAAATATGCCATTAGAAGTTTCCTTTGTTCTTCATATCTTTTGAAACAAGAATCAACTATCTAAAATGATTTCAAGTCTAGACAAAATGTCGAAACCAGGATATGATATTAGTGGAAAAATACCTTTATATCGCCAGACATCTTTAAAAGCCCCCAATCTACATTTCAAACATTGTAAAACAATGAGTTTCTTCCTCATTTTACTGAAAATAGTAACTATTAGGTGCGCAACTAAGTTCTCGCTGTTTGTCAGTAGATGGCTCTAGCAGTAAGAGTTGGTCGATTTTGACATATCTAAAACGTCACGAACCAAGC
>JAPYZL010172036.1:0-19334 GCA_030522825.1 Platygaster orseoliae
ACTTAAAAAGAATTAAAAAACTACAAAAAAATATAACGCATTAGAAAAATTATTTTTAATGATTAACAGTTTTTAGTGGTTTCTATTGTATAAAAAATTTTCGAAATTTCGAAAATTCATAAAACATCAAAAAATTTCAATACTGTCAATTATTCTACAAAAATTAAATATATATTAGAATTCAAGGAAACGTTTATTAATTCTCAATAATGTTTATTAAATTTTTTTTCAAAAATAAAGATATTGTTGCTTTTTTTCATTTTTTAATTCGAATCTATAAACTTCGATAATATCAAAAAAGACGAAAAATTCTAACTAAACCTAATGCATAACCTAACCTAACCTAACCTAACGAAAAATTCTAACTAGTCATACAAATTTTGAGAAAACTAGAAAGGTTCTAAATAATTTTTGTTCTCTTTGAAATTTGTACGATACTGCAAAATTCAAAAACATCAAAAATTTAAAAATTGTAATTTATACTTCAAAAATCTTGAAATTTTCATAATTTTTACCAATGTTTATATTCTTTTTGCACTTTTCTATGTATATTCTTCAATGCCATTATTTCAAAATAATTTTCTTAGTTTCACGTGCATCTATAGAACTCCCGGATTATTCCACAATGTATAATAACATATGGCAATCAGCAATTTTTGTCAATGTATATGTATCTGTCACTAATATTCAAACCACGTCTCAATACAATTCTAAATTTATCAATATCGCAGTATTTACTTTTACAGAAAAAAAGTCTTAATTCGAAATACCGATTTTCGCTTAGTAGAAAGCTGCACCTTTCTCACAGCGCTCGAAGCAAATTCAAGTGAAAATGTTTAGTTTACAGAGCCATGACTCAGCCAACAAGTGCAGCAAAAGGTCTGGAGAAATGAGCTTCCGAGAAACTTATCGATTATAACTTAGTTTCTTTACTGCAAGAGTAATTATAAATGCATTAATTGACAGCTTTTCATAGGCCAAAGCAGCTTGGGTTCTTATACTCGTGCATAAAATGATATATAATAATTATCATCATTTCATGCAAAATTCGAAAAATTTCAAAATATCAATTATCAAATTATCTTTGCCCGTAAAAATTACATTCTTAGGAAGCACTTGTAAATTTTAGGTTGGTTTCATTCATTAACGTCATTTACACATTCTGAACAATTTTCGTATCATGAAATTTTGATTGTGTTCAGTAGTGTTTGCATTATTTTTTTATTTTGTTTTATACAGGGCCTATCATAACGTATTTGATAAAACAACTAAAATAACAAATTCGATTATTACTTAGTTATTGAACTATTGAGGAATGCGTACACACCAATTACCTCTGCTGCGAGCCTCGAAGCCAGATATCACGTCAAATAGTTCGCGCATTTGCCGCTTAGAGTGCGTGGCAAAGTTTTTCTCGAATTACAAAATTAGTCAAGAATGGACTTGAAAACGCGGATTCTTAGCTCGATGTCTCTGGTCCTCACGACTTACACTTGTAAATACGTAATGGATTTGAGACCAACTTGTGATCCTTGTGTATTCTAATGTGTAAATGCATCAACAGGTATGTAGTAATGTTATGTAATTTTAGTGATGCTGATTTTTTAACTCCACTCCGAGAAATCTAGTGTGGAATCATCTGTCATAATGTGTTTTTTTATAATATAATTTGCACGTGTAACACCTATATTTATCTGAATTAACTTTCACTGAACCCATAATTTTAAAAAGTATCGATACTTTCGATTCGAAAGAGCAGCAATCTTCATTTATATCGATTGTGAATCTTCTGTCTCTGTTCATCATCATAAGCACGCATAACCTCAATTTACGAGGTATTTTCAACTATAATTCACGATTTGAAATATTCCACGAGTGACAATCAATACGAAGTTATCACATTTTTATATTTTTTAATATAAAAAATATTTATTACCCTCCCATAAATTCTTTTGAAAAGTCATGTTGACTGGCTGATAAAAAACTGGATAAAAGAACGAACTTTTGGGTAGAGGAAAAAGTTTGAGACATGGGACGCAAATATGGGGACTTGGGAGGAAAAAGAAAAGGGCGAATTGGCCAGAATGACGCCTGTATCAGTGCCCCGGCGTCGGCAATTCCAAGCGCAATTAGCGCCGCGTAATAATTTAGCCGGACTCAATTAATGCATCTACGTCGCGTTGTAAAGCGCCCGTGCGTGTACGCCACCGGGCACGCAGGCAGGGCCGAACACACAAGAGCGTATTAAAAGCTCGCGTTCCTCTCCCGTCCCGTCTCGTAATTAACTCACTCATAGGAGCCCCGCGCCGCTACCTGCTGCCCGCCGAGTATGTACCTGCGTACTGCTCCTCCGTACTTAGCCTCAATATCTCCGCATTTCACTAACACTAACGCGAACATTACCATACACGCACAAATATAGCGAGCACCTAGTTATGACCACTTCCTTGGGATTTTACGCTTGAAAGCTCCGAAGAATCTAAACTGAAAAAAAAAACTGGTAGTTTTAGTTTCCTGGGTGAATATGAGTAGATCTTTTGATGTCTACATGAGATCTACAGAGATCTCAGATTTGGGTACATCTCTATAGATCTACATAGATCTATAGAGATCTGCATAGATATATATATATGACGAGAGATGAAAGATAGAGATATACTTGTAGATATACGTAAATCTACAAAGATCTACCAGCAGATATATAAAAATGACCAAGATCAACAAATAGATCTATGAAGATATACGGAGATCTAGTAGTACATCTATAAAAATCTATGATGATCTACGAGTAGATATACAGAGATCTACCTGTTGATCTATGTAAGTCTACGTTTATCTACTACAAGATCAAATGAGATCTATAGACATCTATAGTAGATGTCTAAAGATCTCCTACAGATATCCAAAGATCTATAGTAGATATCTAAAGATCTCCTACAGATATCCAGAGATCTATAGTAGATATCTAAAGATCTCTTACAAATACCCAGATATCTATAGTAGATATCTAAAGATCTCCTACAGATATCCAGAGATCTATTGTAGATCTCCAGATATATACTTATTTTTACCTGGGTTGATGTGCAGGAAAAGTTGTGAAATTGAATGGAACTTTGCCAAAGTTGGCTGAGACAATCCAGTTGGAAACTAATTGGTCATAGACAATTGGAATTACTGATGGAGTTGTCTGGTAAAACTTTTGATTGTAGTTTTTGAATGAAATTTCAATTGGAAACTACAATTGGTAATAGCCTGTTGGATCAATGCAGTTGTCTGGTAAAATTTATGAATGTAGTTTTCAAATGGTACTCCTGTTAGAAACTACTCATGATCATGGCTAATTTAAAGACCAATTGGATCATCTGGTCAAACTTTTGAAGGTAGTTTCCAAATGAAGTTCCTATTGAACATAGACTTATTTTGAGATAGTATTTCAATTTCATTGCATCTTCAAAAAAGATTCAACTTCTACAGAGCTGCACCAACAAAAATTTAAATTTCATATACCATTACTTTCTCATTATTATTTAATATTCTTCTGCACCATCATTTTACACATATTTCTTACTAAAATCTCTTTTCCCTGCAGTCATACGACTTTTGCACCTGGGAATCTCTTTCCACAAAAATCGTTAACTGCGTCCACTTACTTAAATCCTGTCTCAAACGTTCGCCATGCAACTAAGCTACTTACGAAACAAAAAAATGGAGGAGAAAAAGAAAAGTGCTGGAATCAATTCGCGTATTGAAAGATACGCGGGGGTACAGTACGCGGCGTTTATGGCGTCTAGAACTCCGCCAATAGAAATAAACGATACGATAAAGTTCGATCACGACCGGCATTCCAGCGCTATCGCAATGTTTCGCAGATGAGCGTCATGTGTATTTGTCTGTTACGAGACGTCGTCTGCGAAGTCTTATTGGCCGGTGTTCGACAAGCCTCGCATTGTTCGACCTACCTAAAAACTAAGCCAGGAGATTTTTTTACGGACTATGACAAAAGTAGCGGTGATTTTTTGGATTAAGTGGGAGTGAGTTGTATTTTATTTAAGTACATTAGAGAAGTTTTATTTATTTTTGATGATGAAGGGAAAAGCGATCTAATTGTGAAATCTATAAAAGTGCACTGAGAAAAAAGGTTGTGTAGGTTTTAGTAAATTAATTTATTAGACTCTCATATCATCGAATTGACTGAATAATTTAGTAGCTTCTAAAGAACTAGATTATTTATGGTAGCTTAACTTATATAGTTAAAAAGAGTGTAAGATGCAATCAATTTGACTAAAACTATGTAGATGATGTAAATAACACAGCGTAGACATAAATAAAATTATTTACTAATGTACAATAACTTTTTTTTTTAATGACTTAATCCGCTTGTCGATTTAAATGGATGTTAAGTGAATATATCTTTACTTGTTTTGTCGAATGTAAAGAATAAATTTTAAACTTTTTAACTTCGGGAGTATTATTTATTTTTCAAAAATTTCATTAAAATATCTATTTAAATATTTTTTATTGAAAAAATATTTTCTTTTCCCTTGTTCATCATCAAATCAACCCCCCCCCTCCCCCAGATTCACAGAAATCCCCCAAAAACACTAAAACCATAATTCCTCTTAAACCTCAGATTTCACCGAGAGGAAGAAAATTCTTCGAAGCTCGAGAGGATTCGGCTTATAAGGGGACGAAAAAACCCGCGATTACCTTGATTTTTGAGCAACCGTCGCGTTCTTTTACGACTTTCCAAGTCCGTCAAAATTTCGCGGCGCGCAATTAACATCGCCGGGGATTTTTCGAAATGGTATCGAAGAAACTGATGCGCGCGCGCTTCGTAAAATCCGCGGGTGGATTCGAGAAATAAAAAAAATTGTTAATCGACCCGCCGGCGGGTCTGTCACAGTAATAACGGATCAAAGGATTCGTTCTGCGTCCGGAGTTGAACGCGTAAACCGGATTCTGATCGACCATCGAAATCTTATTAAAAAATCTCGTGGCGTAACACGCGAAGCCGTATTATAAGCGAGAGTGAGCAGCCTTCGCGAAATGCAGCAGCATTTAGCGCCGGCAAAAAAGCGCATTCTTCGCGAATCACAAAAATGCGAAATCCCGCGAAAGATGCTGCGATGCCATTACCATTTTTTCTTTTTTTTTCTCTTTAGTTTCTTCGTTATATCGGGTTGAAATGACTCGTGGGTGATTGACTTTTGGAGGGGAATGTAGGGATTGAAAAACAACTGCTTCAAGGATTCGAAAAGTGAAAAATGGAAATAATAGACGTCATTATTAAAACATGAATTTGTATTAAAAAGGAAAAAATTACTACTTAATAATTCATCATCAATTATTTTGAATTTCATGTTTTCTTTAATTTTTCAAGCTAATTTTAGTGTTTGGATTAACAACGAAATTGGAGTAAAAAAAGATAAGTCAGAAATAAAAGAATATTAAAGAGAGAGAGAGTCATGAATTTATTTATTGAATATTAAAAGTTTTTGAATCATGAAACTTTGTGATTTTGATATTTTGGGTGGAAATCGTTGAAATCAACATAAATGATCAATCTCAACTTTTTATATGTCAATACAGATTTTCTTTTTTAATATGTTATTTTCCTTAATGTCTGAAAAACACATTATTCATTGAAGAAATGTTTTTCGTATGCATTTTCAATTATTTAAAAGAAAATTCGTCAGTTTTTTAAAAATTTGCATATTTTATTGCATAATTTTTCAAGCCAATTTTCGTCTTTGAAGTAACAATAAAATTAAAGTTAAAAAAGATAAGTCTAACATCAAAGCATAACAAATAGTTAGAATTATGAATTTAGTTATTGAAAAATAAAAGTTTTTGAATCATGAAACTTGGTGATTTTTTATATTTTTGATGGAAATCGTTGAAATCAACATAAATGACCAATCAAAACTTTTGTAAATCAATACGAAATTGCTTTTTTAATTTTTAATTTTCTTTAGTATCTGAATTATACATTATTCATTGAAGAAATGTTTTTTAATGATTTTTTAACTATTTAAACAAAAATTCATAACTTATTATCAATAATCTGTATATTTCCTATCCCAAAACTTTACATGATTTCAAAATTTTATATTTTTTCCAATCAGAACTGTCGAAGGATGAAGAATATTCAATTTAATTATTCAAAAACAATTATTTTGAATTTCATCTTCAATGAATTTTTCAAGCCAATTTTGTCTTTAAAATAACTAGAAAATTGGAGGTAAAAAAGACAAGTCATACATAAAAGAAATAACGAATAGTTAGAATCATAAATTTAGTTATTGAAGAATAAAATTTTTAAATCAAAAAACTTTGTGATTTTTTTATTTTGGGTGGAAATCGTTAAAATCAACATAAATGATCAATCTAAAATTTTTTATGTCAATTCAGATTTGCTTTTTTAATTTGTCAATTTCCCTAACAATAAAATTAGTTAATTTTTTGAAATTTAATATCCAAATCACACATTCTTCATTGAAGAAATGTTTTTTAAATAAATTTTCAATTATTTAACAGAAAATTCGTAATTTTTCAATAATTTGAATAATTCCAATCCCAAAACTTTACATAATTCAAAAATTTTTATGTTTTCCACATAAATTTACCGAAGAATGCAGAACATTTTATTTTTTCATTTAAAATCAATTATTTTGAATTTCATCATAAATGAATTTTTTCAGCTAATTTTTTTTTTTTTTTTTTTTTGGATTAACAACGAAATTCTAGTAAAAAACGATAAGTTACAAATAAATGAATATTAAATAGTGAGAGTCATTGATCCAATAATAAAATAAAATTTTTGATTTATGAAATTTTCTTATTTTGATATTTTAGGTGGAAATCGTTAAAATTAACATAAACGATCAATCAAATTTTTTTAAAAATTAATACAGATTTGCTCTTTCAATTTTTCATTTCCCTTGAAAATATAAATTAAATAATTTTTTTCAACTTATTGTCCAAATCACACATTCTTCATTGAAGAAATTTTTTCGTATGATTGTTCATTTATTTCAGCAAAAATTGGTAACTTTTTTTAATCATTTGCATATTTATAATCCCAAAACTATACATCATCAAAAAATTCTTATTTTTCCGAATTAAAACTGCCCAAAAATCAAGAAAATTCTATTAATTAATGCGAATTCACTATTTATTCTTGTATTAATGAAAATTAGCAAGTTTGAACACTCCTAATCCAAAATATTGAAATCACAAAACATTCTCAGTCTAGAATTTTTATTTTCCATTAGTTAAATTTATTGACATAACTTTTTTCACTTTGTTATTTTCAACTTTTCTTAACTAATTTAATTTGCCATACTTCTAATAAAAAAATATGTGTTACAAATTTTTGAATTTCAAAAAATGAATAATTATATAACAAGTAAATTTTTTATTTATTAACACAAATACATAAAAATGTAGTCAATTAAATTTCTTGATGCAAAATATTTATAATTTTCAGAAATTTTCATCCAAAATTCTTAATACCACAAATTTTTATTTTTCATCAATATTGATTCCGAAGCTATAAATTTTAGAAAATATAACATACTTTGCCTTTATTTTTTATCTTTCATTGGAAAATTCAATAAATAACACGTCCTTAAAAAAAATGGGTTTTAAAATTCGAAATAGTAATTTTTCAATTGTCAATAAAGGTGTAATTTTTTTTCAAAATAATAAGTTTCATTTTTTTAATTCAAGTACACATTATTTGTATAGCTTTATTTCTCAATTTTTCAATACAAAATTTTTAATTCTCCGAATCTCAATAATAATTCTCGAAAATGCAGAACTTTGCAGTAAATATCATTGAACATGTTTTTATGAAGAAATTTCATCACTATAAACAAACGAAAATTTCTCAAACATGATTTTTACGTTTTTGTTTTAGATTCACAGCAAATCCAAGTAAAAAAATACCAAAAATAAACCTGAAAAACTCAAAAACTACTCTTACACGTTCCAAATACATTATTCATCGAATTTATAACTAACCATGTACATTGTTTATTGCAACTGAGTACCAGATACTGTAAGTGTTACAAACAGGTGTTGCATAAAAACTTGAACAGGTTTACATACTCGAGAGAGTCAAGCATAGTAGTTTTCATATGCTAAAATTCAGCGGACGCTGTTAAATTTTACATTGTGCCTTTTTATTGGTGTTTTATTCATATGTTCATAGTGTTATTTACAGTGGCTGGCTCGAGGAGTCACTTAATATTTCCTCATAACTTGAAACTCTTTTTTCGCATCGTTGAGGAGGAAGAAGTGAAACGCGTTTCCTTGGGTTATTAGAATATTTCACAGGAGCATTCATTAAATTAATGGAAAGTTTTGCAAGCCGCGAACTAGCCATGGCAAATTTTATAGAGCCTTAGTATCGCGTGAAAATATTATTTTTCAATTTTCATTAACCGACTTGATTTTTATGAACATTCATTTACGATTTATCTTCAAGGCGTGTTTCTGGCAGAATTCGAGAATGTTATACGCGAGGTATGCAAAACATTGTTTGTTGCTTAATGTTAATTATTGTGGTGTAATTCAGGAGCGAATTTATAATTCTCCAAAATGTTTTTTCATGTTTAAGTCATCCAAAAAACTTATACAGTATTCAAAAATTGTGAAATATCTTTATAATTTTGGGAAATGAAAAAACACTGCAATTTTTACAGTTTCTAAATAATTCTGAGAATTTAGAAAAATATTTATTTCTCTTATATAAACTATTTTTATTGTCATTTTTTTTCCAGATATGGATGATTTTTTTTTATTAAGTAGTTTGTGTGATACAAATAATTCAGAAACATTCAGTGAATACATTCTATCAATGTTACTCACGGTTAGTACAATCGTTACCAATAATTTAAAAGATCGATGATACACGATAATTAAAAAAAGTCGTTAAGATACAGAATTCTCGCCTCTCATCTAGATAAAGCTCGAGAGTTATCAATGTTACAACTATTAGAATTGAAATCGTTTCCTAGTTTTGATAACCTTGTTAGTGGAGAATATTGTCGTTACAAAGTTCTATGAAATGGAATTATAAAAATTCATATATTTCTCAGGTTAGGTTCGTTATCTGAGATTACAAAGTTTTCTTTTAGTTGTATAAAAATCAAACATCTATGTATTCAATGATTGATTTGATTGGGACATTGCATGAAAAAAAAAAATGAAATTTCGCGACAAATGTATTTAATTTTTTTTTAGGTAAATGTAAATTAAAAGATTTGTACACATAAATATACTGAACATGAAAATAATGTCGCTTTTGAGATATCATGGAAAAAAAACAAGTTTCTAATATTTTTTATGAATCAATGATATATAAGCAATAAAAAAATTTACGCAACTTTCCAATTCGAACTTAGATAATTAATTTTAAAAAAATACACTCATATAAAATGATGAATAAAATACTACTTTATATTGTACGATTTCTCGATAAAGATTTTTAAACATTCAATTCACTACAATCGAAATAAATTATAAATTTGGATCAAAATACAAAATTCGTGTTATTTCCAAAAAGCCATAATTAGATATAAAAAAATTTGAAATTTTACAATTTTTGGATGAAAAACTTGATCATGAAGTGTGAAATAATGAAAAATACTAAACTTTCGATTGAAAATTCAAATTATTGAAAATTTATAAAAAGGTGTGTTTGGATAAACAAATCGCGACTTTCGTATACAAAAAATGTTCTCATTGATATTGACTGATGAAAAATTAATTATTCACTGAGAAAGAAATCTTGCACTTTTTGCCAGACATATTGCAAAAAGTAAAATATTATTGTACTTTTTACAATAAAAATAATATTGCAGTTTTTACAATATTGATGTAGTTTAAACAATATTATAGTGAAACTTACAATGGTTTTTGTATTTATTACAAAACTGTATAGTAAAATCGTCATATTGTATAAATTATGATATGTATGATAGTTTTTACTATGTAAATTTGGAAATTCTAAAATTTACACATGCAAATCGTACTGTACAAATTGAAACTTTTTCTTTGCTATTACAAAGAATCTAATATTTGTGTATAATGAAACATGTTATATAATATTTTAACTTTTATAGCTTATTTTCAGTTTGGAAAATATGTTTCCAAGAGAAAACATTGTAGATGTAAAAGTATGCATGGCAAAAATTAATTGTGTATGGTCGAATTTACCATAAATTTTCGAATATTGTAAAGGAATTCATACAACAAAATTTATTTATTGCTATAATAGCATTTGACAATACTTACAATATGGTATTTCAAAACTTGCAATAATTATTTTACTAATCACAATATTGTATAGAAAAATCGTCATACTGTATGAATTACAATAGGTATGACAGTTTTTACTATACGATTTTGGAAATTTTAAAATTCACACATGTGAATTGTACTACATTAGTTGTAATTTATACTTAACTATTACAAAAAATCTAACATTTGTGTATGGTGGAACATTTAATGTAATATTTTAACTCTTACAACTTGTTTTTCAGCTTGTAAAATATGATATTTTATATTCAAAGAGAAAATATTTTACATCTTAAAATATGCATGGCGAAATTTCATTGTTTATAGTAAAATTTACCATACATTTTCGAATTTTTCCAATATTGTACCTCATTTCGTCATTCAACTTATTAGTAATCTAAACTATTAAGGATTACAATATCATATTGTAAAAAGTACCTGACGTATAATAAAAAATGACATGTAAAGGAATGCATACAACGAAATTATTTATTGCTACAATAGCATTTGACAATATTCACAATATAGTATTCCAATATTTGCAAAAATTATTTTTCGTATCACAATATTGTATAATAGAATCGTTATATTGGTAAATTACAATATATATGACAGTTTTTACTATACAATTTTTTGAATTTTAAAATTTACACATGCAAATTGTACTACATAAATTGTAATTTTTACTTAAATATTACAAAGAATCTAATATTTGTGTATAGCGAGACATAAAATAATATATTTTAACTTCTACAACTTGTTTTTTAGCTTGTAAAATATGATATTTCATGATTAAGGAGAAAATATTGTACATGTAAAAATATGCATGGTGGAAATTCATTGTAGATAATAAAATTTGCCATACATTTTTGAATTTTTCCCATATTATATCTTATTTTATCATTCACCTTTTGTTATGAATTATAGTCACTGACAGCTATTACTATATATGTGTGTTTATTTATATACTATAAGTATATTTGCAAAACCGTATGGCATTTCTTGAATTATTATACATATATACATTTTTTATTAGTAAAGATTACAATATGATATTGTAATAAGTACGAGATGTACAATAAAAAACAAAATATGTGAAGGAATTAATACAGCAATATTGCAGGTTTTACAATAATAATGTAGTTAAAACAATATTATTGCAAAACTTGCAATAATTATTCTACTTACTATAATATTGTATTGTAAAATTTATGATACATTTTCGAATTTTTCCAATATTTAATCTAATTCAGTCATTCAGCTTATGTCATCAACTATAGTCACTGACAGATATAACATACATATAACTATGCTTATTTATATATTATAAGTATAATTGAAAAACCATATGGCGTTTCTTGAATTATTATATATAAATTTCTAATTAATGAGGATTAAAGTTTAATACTGTAAAAAGTACGAGATTTATAGAAAAAAATTACATATGTAAAAGAATTTTCACAAGAAAATATATCTATTACTACAATAGCATTTGACAATATTTACAACATGGTATTTAAAAATTTGCAATAATTATTTTACTTATTACACTATCGTCTTGAAAAATCGTCATATTTTATACATTATTATATGTATGACAGTTTTTACTTTACAATTTTGGAAATTTGAAAATTTACATGTGCAAATCGTACTATACAAATTGTAATTCTTACTTCACTAGCATTACAATTAATCTGATATTTGTGTAAAGTGAAACATATAAAATAATATTCTAACTTTCATAACTTGTTTCTCAGCTGGTAAAATATAATATTCCATTTACAAAGACAAAATATTCTACATGTAAAAATATGTATGGCGAAAATTCATTGTATATAGTTAAATTTACCATACATTTTCCAAATTTTCCAATATTGTATCTGATTTTGTCATTTAGCTTTTTTCATGAATTATAATCACTGACAGATATTACTATTAATAAGTATGCTTAATTATATACTATAAGTATATTTTCAAAACTGAATGACATTTCTTGAATTTTTATATAGAAATTCCTAATTGGCAAGGATTATAATATGACATTGTAAAAATCATGAGATGTATAGTAAAAAACGAAATATGTACAGACATTTTTTCAACAATATTGCAGTTTTTACAGTAGTAATGTAGTTTGAACAATATTTTTGCAAAACTTGCAATAGTTATTTTACTTATTACAATACTGTATATCCAAATAGTCATATTGTAAAAATTACAATATATATGACAGTTTTTACTATAAAATTTTGGAAATTTTAAAATTTTCACATGCAAATTGTAGTATAAGAATTGTAATTTTAACTTAACAATTACGAAAAATCTAATATTTGTGTATAGTGAAACATATACTATAATATTTTAAATTTTATAACTTGTTTTTCAGCTTGCAAAATATGATATTACATGTATAAAGAGAAAATATTTTACATCATAGAATATGCATGGCGAAATTTCATTGTATATAGTAAAATTTACCATAGATTTTCGAATTTTTCCAATATTGTATCTCGTTTTGTCTTTCAACTTATTAGTAATCTAAATCATTAAAGAATACAATATGATATTGTAAAAATCACCTGATGTATAGTAAAAAATGACATGTTGAGGAATGTATACAACAAAATTTATTTATTTCTACAATATCATTTGACAACACTAACAATATGGTTCTGCAAAAATTACTATATTACCTATCAAAAAGTACAACATGTCTGAATGATTCCCATTTACTATACAGTATTGTAATAATTACAAAATTTTGCCTCAGTGTTCCAAATTCTAGACCCCGTAAGTTTTTTACAATCTTTTTTCATTGTATTTACCACGAAATAGAAAAAAATGATTTAACTCCATCAAAATCAACTTTTCCTGCATTCTCAATAATCGATAGATGGCTATTTTGGATCGGAGAGAAATTTGCGTGAAACGAGCGGGGCGATATCGTTACAGTCGAATGAGCCTGAGAGGCCACAGCGGCGGCGACGGGCATCGATAATCGGCGCTCTCTCGGATAAGAGGCATAATGCGAAGAGCCCGGTAGCATAACTTTCCCTCTCCCCTTTTCTCGTGCTCTAATGCGTCCGTTACGCGGGATTTATGGGCCTTGTATGATCCTTGACCGGTTTGAAAATCGCGCGAGCCGAGGTGCAGCAGCAACTTGCGCTGGGGAGGGCGAAAATGCCGGATCCACTGCTCTCTCAGATTAGATTACAGTCAAAAAGTCATAATTACAATTCAAGATTCTAGTTTCTGACACTAAAATAGCACTTTTTTCTATTTTCATTCGTTTTCATAGAATTGAACTATTAAAATAGGCAAATATGAAATGGTAATTAGTGATAAGTCGATATTTCATTAAGATTAAAGTAATTTTTCTCTTCTTTAAATTTGAATCAACAATTGAATCGAAACAAAAAAAACAACTTCAAATAAAAAGATTAAAAAATGACTCAAACATATTAAAAATCATCTAATTCTATTCAAGAAAGTACATACTACAGTTTCAAAAAAAAAAAATGCAAATGCGTTGAAAGAAGCCTTGGTGAAGAAATCGCGGAGTTTACTAGTTCGTGCTTAGATAAAGGTAGTCGAACCAAAACACGTCCATTACGTGCACAAGCAACGCCCGTTTATCAGAATTATCAAAGATTATGGTAATCGAGGATTACGCGGGACAAGCGAACTTGGGGAAATAATTTCTGCAACTCGCCACGTGAGAACAAACGACGGTAGAAAAAAAACGGAAGAAAAAGGGGAAACGCGAAGGAAGGAGCTGGGAAAGGACGGTAAAAAGGAAAAATTCGCGCTGCGTAAGATAAGGCCACATTAAATTTTGCGCGGAGAAAATGGACCTGCGTTAATCCCGGGCAGTTTTCTTGGTCAATGAAAGGTCGGGCTCGTAATGCTTGCTGTAACTAACGCGCCGCGGATAAAACCCATACGGAAGCTCAGCGATATTACCCTGAAATGGAATGAGGCTATTGCGCGTGAATAATTATCGCGTCGCGGCATCCTCATGGTCTTATTTTCAATGAGATCGCGACAGATTTGTCTGACGCCGATGACCTCGGTTGGACTCTTTGAGCTTTGGAAGGTAATTGGAAAGTTGAAGCAGTTTTTTTTACTGCTGATATCGTTAGCTTATCGCAAATGAAACAAGTGATTGAAGATAGAATATTATATTACATGTTTCATTATACGCAAGTATTACATTCATTGCAATAGTGAAATAAAAATTACAGATTGTATAGTAAAAACTGTCATACATTTTGTGATTTATACAATATGACGATTTTACTATGCAATATAGTGATTAGTAGAATAAATATAGCAAATTTCGCAATAATATTGTTCAAACTAAATTAATATTGTGAAAACTGCAATATTGTTGGAAAAATTGCTTTACATATTTCGTTTTTTACTATACATCACGTACTTTTTACAATGGCATATTGTAATCCTTACTAATTAGGAAGATTAGGAATTTATATATAACAATTCATGCCATACAATTTTGCAAATAAACATATAGTATGTGAATGTGCATATTTATTTAGTAATAGCTATCAGTGACTGTAATTCATGACATTTGCTGAATGACAAAGTAAAATACTATATTGAAAAATTCGAAAACGTACAGAAAATTTTACTTATTTTTTCACCATGCATATTTTCAGATGTACAATATTTTCTCTTTGGACATGAAATATCATATTTTACACGCTGAAAAACAAATTACATAAGTTAAAATATTATATTATATGTTTTATTATACACAGGTATTATATTAATTGCAAAAATAAAGTAGAAATTTTAAATTGTACATATTGTAATTTATATAATATGACGATTTTACTATACTGTATTATGAAAAGTACGATAATTATTGCATGTTTTATAATATTATTGCTCAAACTACATTTATATTGCAAAAACTTCAATGTTGTTGTAAAAATTTCTTTACATATTACGTTTTTTACTATGCATCTTGTACTTTTTTACAATATCATATTGGAATCCATACTAATTAGAAATTTATATATAATAATTCAAGAAATGCCATATATTTTTGCAATTATACTTAAAGTATATAAATAAAGATACTTATGTTAGTGACTATGATTCATGACATAAGCTAAATGACAAAATGAGTAACGATATTGGAAAAATTCAAACATGTATGGTAAATTTTACTTACGACATGCATATTTTTACATGTACAATATTTTCTCTTTAAACATAAAATATCATATTTTCCAAGCTGAAAAACAAGCTATAAACGTTGAAATATTATATTTCATGTTTCACTACACACAAATATTAGATTCTTTGTAATAATAAAGTAAAAATTACAGTTGGTACAGTACGATTTGCATGTGTAAATTTGAAAATTCCAAAATTGTTTTGTAAAAACTGCCATACATGTTGTTATTTATACAATATGACGATTCTACTTTACAATATTTTAAAAAGTGCGATAATTATTGCAAGTTTTTAATATTATTGTTCAAGCTACATTTACATTGTAAAAACTTGAATTTTGTACGACAAATTCCTTTACATATTACGTTTTTTACTATACATCTCGTACTTTTTACAATGTCATATTGTAATCCTTACTAATAAGAAACTCATATAATATAATAGTTCAAGAATTGCCATACAGTTTTACAAATATACTTAAGGTATGTAGATAAGTATACTTACATAATAATATCTGTCGGTGACTGTCATTCGTGACATAAGCTGAATGACAGAAAAAGGTACAATATTGGAAAAATTCAAAAATGTATGGTAAATGTTATTATGTACATTAAATTTCCGACGTGCATATTTTTGCATGTACAATATTTTTTCTTTGAACATGAAATATCATATTTTACAAGCTGAAAAACAAAAACAAATTATCAAAGTAGAAACATTACATAAGATGTTTTATTTTACACAGGTATTACATTCATTGTAAATGTGAAGTAAAAATTACAAATTGTGTAGTAAAAACTGTCATATACATATATTGTAATTTGTATAATATGACGATTTTACTATACAATATTGTAATAAGTACAACAATTATTGCAAGTTTTGCAGTAATATTGTTCGAAACTACATTAATACTATAAAAACTGCACTATTGTTATAAAAATGCCTTCACATATTTCGTTTTTTATTATACATCACGTGCTTTTTACAATATCATATTGCAATCCTTGCTAATTTAGATCACTAAAAAACTGAAAAACCAAATAAGATACAATTTTGGTAAAATTAGAAACTGTATGGTAAATTCTACTATATACAATAAATTTTCACCATGCATATTTTTACATGTACAATATATTCTTTTTGAACATGAAATATCATATTTTACAAGCTGGAAAACAAGTAATAAAAGTTAAAATATTATATTTCATATTGCACTATACACAAATATTAGAATATTTGTAATAGTTACGTAAAAATTAGAATTCGTATAGTACGATTTGCATGTGTAAATTTTAAAGTTTCTTCAATTCTATAGTAAAAATTGTCATACATATTGTAATTTATATAATATGACGATTTTACTGTACAATATTGTAATAAATAGAATAATTTTATTATTGCAAGCTTTGCAATATATTTGGCAAAAAGTCTCAGATTTTTTTCTCAATGAATTTTGTAAAAGTCAATATCAATGAGAAGATTTTTTGTATTAAAAAGTCAATATTTGTTTATTCAAACACACCTTTTTATCAATGTTCAGTTATTTGAATGTTCAATGGAAAGTTTATTATTTTTTCATTATTCTACATGTCACGATCAAGTTTCTATATGAAAATTGTAAAATTTATAATTTTATTATATATATTTATAGCTTTAGGAATATAATATAAATTCTGCTTTTCAATTCAAATTTATTGTTTACTTTGATTACAGTAAATTGAATGTTTTAAACTCTTTTTTGAAAAATCATAAAATATGTATAAAATACTCTCAAATTTGTTTTTTTAAATTAGCATACTTTTTTTATTTCATATTTCATTGCCCCTGTCTAAATTAGGAAATTGCGTCAATTTTTTTAAAGCCTACATCATTAATTCATTAAAAAATATTAGAGACATCTTTTTTTCTATTTTTTATATCTTATGCTACAAAAAATTTGTCATGTCTCATCAAAGAATTTATGAGAATTCTTCAATGCGAATCTTTTTGGAAAAACGTCAGAATCTTCAAGACCTTATTTAAAACTTTTAAACAAGTTAAGAAATTCGAAACTGTTTAAATATGCAATTCACTATGAACTATAGAGAGCTATAAACTGTCAAAAATTTATGAGAAATTTTAAAAACTGAAGAATTGTCAGAATCTTTGCAAAATTTGTGATTTTTTGAAACTTCGAAACAAGATCGAAATGGCTTTCCAAAAAGTTAAAACTCTTCAAAACTATAAGAAAGTTCTGTCCGTCATGAACTGTTTAAAATGACGAAAAATTGTCTTAATTGAAGATTATGTATTAAAACTTTCAAAATTTTTGAATTCATTTTGTGACAAAACACTCACTGAAATAATTTTAACACATACTATCAAAAGTTTTTAATCATTCTGCTGTGAATTGGCAGAATAATCGAATCTGTCATAATCTTCAATTTTCCTCAAAAATCTATCTAAATGATCAAGTCCCTTATAAATTGATAGAAGAATTAAAATTTATAAAAAAATTGTCATGCCAGTCACAATTTTTTCTGAATGAGAAGTTAAAAAAAATATTTTTCAAATGAACCTGACATGCGTTTTTTCGAAGAATGGGGTCAACAATAATTTTTGCATTTTCTGCAGACTTTTAGGATTTTAAATAACAAGATTGAAAAAATCATAGTTTTTCAATTACAAGATTATCAGATATAAAAAGGTTTTTCTTTAATTTCAACTTACTGTAAATATTTATGATAAAAGAGCTCAAAGAATTTTATTCACATTTTATTTCCTAACTCCAAATTTCCTCACAAACATATTCAGAAACTTAAGTTAGACCATCAAAAAATCAACATTCATCAGAATTCAACTTAAAATATTTAAATTTCATTTATACACCAGACTAAATCTTCGAAACGCTACCAAACAATTTTTCCCAACAATACTAAAAACACCCATCAAGATTTTTCGAAAAATTCTCGAGACCTGATCCTCTCGTAATGAGGCTCCAATAAAACTATATTTTCGCATTAGTACACGCGGGAGGCTCGGACGCAGGCAAAGGCAAAGCCTGATATTCATAGGCGGAAATAAATTGAGAGCGAAGAAAACTCGGAGCGACTTAATTAGCCGATTAGGGCAATTAAGCGCGGCATCGGAAAGTGCAGACTCCGGGACGTTTTGGATTATTTGATCGCGGCGTTTCCACGAGTGGCTTAATGGCAGACGTTTCAAAATCACGCAGTCGTCGTCCCAGCGGGATTTTATTCCCCGCGATGACGCTGATTCATTAAGATTCTATAATTTTAATGAGGTTCACGCCCGATTGGCGGGACTTCATAAGGCTCGAGTTTTACGACCTTCTTGAGGGCTCTCTCAATTTGACGAAACTCGATAAATTAAGCTAGTACGATTTAAAGGCATTACTGGGAATATTAACTAATTATCATTACTTGTAATTACCAGAACAGAAAACATTATTTACGAAAAGCTACTGAATTATGTATTTGTTCTTATTTTGCATTTTATCGTAAATACTTTTGGTTGCCCTGGTTACTACCACTCGTAGTTTCATTAATTTTCAAGTCCATTACATATTTCACATTACCCCAATTTCATAAGTAGTTCAACCCCAAAACCGCCTATCAAAAATATCTGTACATTTTTATTCTTATTATTTTTATTTTATTATTTTTACCATGTGCAAAAATATTTATTGTTAATATTTATGATTATAAATATTTTATGTTAACAATAAATATTATCAGGTTATCGGAAAAGTTCGTAGAGAAATCGATAGACATTTTATTGTTTTTATTTTCTTTATTAAAGTTTATTTTCAATTTACAATATAA
>JAPYZL010172042.1:0-42053 GCA_030522825.1 Platygaster orseoliae
ATGCAATTAGAGTGGATGCAATTGAAGTAGATGAAATTGATGTATATGCAACTGAAGTGGTTGCAACTGCGGTAGATGCAATTGGGATGCAACTGAAGTCGATGCAACTGAAGTAGATGCAACTGAAGTGAATGTAACAGAAGTGTATCAAATGAAAGTGCATGCAATTGAAGTGTATGCATTAGCCACTTCTGTTGCATCCACTTTCATTGCATTTTTTCGGTTGCATCCACTTTCGTTTCATCCACTTACATTGCATTCACTTTCGTTGCATTTACTTCCATTGCATCCACTTTCACTGCATGAGCCCCGTCCGTTACATCAACTTTCTATACCATACTCAAACTTTACATATCTTCTTTGATTTCCAGAGCCAAGAAAGCAGTTCAACCGCCGCGAGTCGCGAATCCGACCAAGAAGAAGAAATCTGCAAACCCAAAAACAGCGTCGTCAGATGGCACAGTTTCCAAAGGGGCTCGCTTTACCCCGACCCACTTAACCCCCTTTGCTCGAGAGCAATGGCGTCCATGTCCTGCGGTCAGCTACTCGTGCTCAGAAAACTGGCACTTTTGAAATTGACCGCTTGCATGGAACGATACTGTCCCACGCACAAAACTGGTTGGAACTGGGAATTGCCCAAGTTCATAAGAAAAATCAAGAGTCCTGATTACAAGGACAAAACAGTTTTTGGGGTGCCATTGCTGTTGTCCCTTCAAAGGACTGGTCAAGCCCTGCCAAAGTGTATACAAATCGCTTTGAGATGGTTGAGGGCTAATGCTATGGACCAGGTTGGGATTTTCCGGAAAAGCGGGGTCAAGACGAGGATACAGAAACTCAAGGTCATGACGGAGACGCAGGGTGACAATATCAACTTCGACGGGCAACAGGCTTATGATGTTGCTGACCTGGTGAAACAGTATTTTAGAGAACTACCGGAAGCGCTGCTAACGAATAAACTTTCTGAGACGTTCATCGCCATTTTCCAACGTGAGTTGAATGTTTTTTGTATGATTTATTAATGATACATTAATGTATTGTTATGCATATTTTATTATATGAATTAAATAACATTACAAGTAAAACGTTAAATTAAAACTCGACTGTAAAATACTCAATTTACATATATTTCGTATACATTACCATATGTGCATTCTTCTCGTACCCAAATAAAAGAAATCATCTTCCCCAAAAAGAAACCAACGTTCTATGCAAACATTTTTTCTACTCAAGCACATAATTCCATACTCAGCATCCGACGCAAATCTCTCAAGCAAAAGCAAAACGACTCTTCATAATCTAGAAGCCACAAAAAAAATTCCAGAAGCATTCAGATAATCTCAACGAACGAATGCAGGATGAAAAAAAAATTTTCTTCGAAAGTCTCGTCTCACGACTGATAAAAACTGTCATATAAAATCTGGAATAACAACTCAAGTCGATGAAGAGACTTTCTCACAAGCGCAAGGTCAATTTTAATCTCGTGCAGCAGAACGGTCCAGTCCGATTATTATGCATTTTTTCATACGAGAGTTGCCAGTCCTCTCATCTATTTCCAGCCCTCGACATGAAAAAACTTTTAATCTTTAAAAATAGTCATTGGGAATTTGTTTTTCGATAAGGATAATGGAGTAATGGGACTCTGGGAAAATGAATGATCGGTTTATGGAAATTTGGTTGAAGAGAACATAAATTGCTAATGGATGATCATTAGTACTTGGAATCAATGATTTAATTTTCATGTTGTCGAGGATTGTATGATTACATTGAAATTAACTTTGGATGAGTAATTAATTTAGGTCAATTATAATTCAACTCTAGTGAATAGGAAAAAAAAAATTTTTTCAGACGTTCCCGCCGAATTGCGATCAGATGCAGTACAATGCGTATTACTACTTTTGCCTGACGAGCATCGCGAAGCCCTTGAGACCCTTTTAGATTTCCTGAATCACGTCGCTGGAAATGCGCTTTACAACCAAATGACAGCCTCGAATTTGGCAGTCTGTCTCGCTCCAAGTTTATTCCATTTCAGTCACACCAACTCAAACGTCAGTAACAGGTCTAACAGCGTGTCTCCCAGGCGAAGAAAAACAGTTGGCATCCCTGACCAGAGGGAACTCTCCGAGAACAAAGCCGCGCATGATTGCCTCCTCTACCTCGTGAAAACTCATCGCGAATTGTTCATGGTTTGTGGAAATTCATTTATTTATACAGGGTGTACAAGAAATAAATGATATTCGAGTTTTTAATTTGAGGAATCTGATTGGGTAAAACTTCTGACTCAAATTTTTTTTTTATTTTGAGTTTTTGTCTCAGAAAAAGGAATACTAGATTTCTTTTTAGTTCATGGATTTCAGTACACCTTGTTTACATAATGACTTGCTGTTAGGTGTAACGTACAAATTTTCAAACCACATGTTTTGTTGTATGCGTAGATTTCTTCGGACATGTTGACGCAGTGTCATTTTAATTATATGGAGGAAAGCATTCCAGTTGCTCTCGAGGAACTTGGCTCGGAAATGAAGCAGGATTGGAAAGGATACTTGTACGCCTGCACGACGGCCTTGCTCAAGGAAGCGCGTGAAAAGTGAGTTTTTATTGTTCTCTTTCTCTTTTTTACGACCGGTGGTGGTTAGCTGCTTTGGAGGTGCTTCAAACAGAAATGTTTCAGTTCTAACAGTGCAAGGACGAACGTTTCGAGTTTCAATACGTGTAGGAATACAAGAGTTTTACAGTTAGTTGGAATTGGAATTACTGAACAAAAATTTATAAAAATTTTGCAAAAATTTCTCTTTTTATTCGATGAAATTTCCAGTTGAAAAGTAGGTGCAACTGAATAAGTTTCGAATTTTTATGATCCTAATGAAAAATAATGAATATGTTAAGTCTATGAGCATTTTTTGAAATTTTACGTAAATCAATTCGATTTTTGATGAGTAACAAAAGTTTTTTACCGAATATATTGACACGCAGTGAAATGCGTGAACAAATTATCTTTGCAACAATGTTGGATAGGAACAATCTTCAGTGAAAAGTTCCAGAAACACGTTTTGTTATGGAAAGACTGTTAATTTTTATCAAATTTCCGCGATAACTGTTGAATTCACAGAAATTGAAACTTTTATGAATAAAGTATCGGAGGTTCGTGACAGAATCCGCTTTATTTATCATTTCTTCGTGCGTTCATTTATTCATAAAAGTTCAAGGATCATCATGAATCATACACTTTCTTTTCAATTGTGTTATTCAATTGTGCTTCGGAACGATTATTCTACGTTTTCATATTTTTGTTAATCTAAGAATTTTCGAGAACTTTTTTAGATTTTGTAACTTAGTTCTCTACTCTGTGATGAAAAATTAATAAATATTTTTTTATAAATAATAAGAATATAGTTTATTTTTAATATTTGACAAAGAAATAATCGAAAAAGTGTTTTACAATTATATATTTGTTTTTTTTTTATCATAAATGTACAGTTATTTTCAGTAAATGACTACACACAAAGTTTTTCAAACTATTCATTAGTCATAATTTTTTACTATTTCAAAAAGCATCAACATCAAATTATTGTTCAGCGATATTTTATACACGTAAAAAAAAATGTAAGTTGCACTTATTTCTGAAAAATTAAATTGTGTTTGATTCATATTTATTCTACTAATTGAATTTCAATTAGTAGAATTACACTATTTTCCGTAGTAAAATGCTTGTTGACTAATTAAAATAGTCATTTTTGACTATCTACAAATTTGACTATTTCTTACTATTATTTTTATAATTTTATTCACTATATTAATCTATTATTTTTTGTTCAACAATTATTATTTGGTGCTAGGCACATTCGTCAAATTCGACTCTAGAATAGTAAAAATTGACTACTTCAATTATTAAAATTAACTTTTACTTATACTTGAATTCGCATATTTCAATTTCAATTAGTTGAATATTACTATTGTCAGTAGTAAATGCTTGTTGACTAATTAAAATAGTCATTTTTGACTATTTACAAATTCGACTATTTCTTACTATTTTTTTTATTATTCTATCATTATTATTTATTATTCAATTATTTTTTGTTTGACAATTTTTAATTCCCGCTAGGCACATTAATGCAATTCGACTCTGAAATAATTAAAATTGACAATTTCAATTATCGAAATTGCCTCCCACACATACTTGAATTCAAATTGTTTCGATTAGTGGAATTTGACTATTTTCATAACTAAATGTTTGTTGACTAATGAAAATAGTCATTTTTGACTATTTACAAATTTTACTATTCCTTATTATTATTTTTATTATTCTACTATTCATATTTATTATGATCTCATTTTTTGGTGGACAATTTTTATTTCCTGGTAGGCACATTAGTCAAATTCGACGTTTTAATAGTAAAAATTGACCATTTCAAATTATAAAATTTACTTTTACATAGACTTCAATTCGTATATTTGAATTTCAATTAGTAGAATTTCACTATTTTTAGTAGTAAATGCTTGTTGATTGATTAAAATAGTCATTTTTGATTATTTACAAATTGAACTATTTTTTACTATTATTTCTATTATTCGATTATAAATATTTATTATTTTATTATTTTTTATTCATCTATTTCTTTCCGCTTGGCACATTAGTCATATTCGACTTTTAATAGTAAAAATCGACTATTCCAATTATCAAAATTTCCTTTTACATACATACTTGAATTCCATCTATTTCGATTAGTGGAGATTTACTATTTTCAATAGTAAATGCTTGCTGACTGATTTAAATAGTTATTTTTGACTATTTACAAATTCAACTAACTCTTACTATTATTTTTATTATTCTGTTATTCATATTTATTATTCAATTATTTTTCATTTGACTATTTCTTTTCGTTAGACACATTAGTCAAATTTGACTTTAAAAGAGTTGAAATTGACTATTTCAATTTTCGAAGCTGCCTTTTACATATACTTGAATTTGCATACTTGAATTTCAATAAGTAGAATTTCACTATTTTCAGTAGTAAATGCTAGTTGACTAATTAATACAGTCATTTTCAACTACTTACAAATTTGACTATTTTGTACTATTATTTTTATTATTGGATAACTCATATTTATTATTCTATTATTTTTTATTTGACTATTTCTTTCGGCTAAGCACATCGTCAAATTTGACTGTTATATAGTCAAAATTGACTATTTCAATTTTCGAAATTGCCTTTTACATATACTTGAATTCGATATAATTCGATTGGTGAAATTTGACTATTTTCAGTGGTAAATGCTTTTTGAATAATGAAAAATTGTCATTTTCAACTATTTACAAATTTGACTATTTCTTACTATTGTTTTTATTGTTCTATATTCTATTATTCATATTAATTAGTCTATTATTTTTGTTTGAAAATTTTTATTTCCTGCTAGGTAAATTAATCCAATTCGACTATAAAATAGTAGAAATTTACGATTTCAAATATGAAAATTGCCTTTCACATATACTTGAATTCGATCTATCTCGATTAGTAAAATTTGGCTATTTTCAGTAGTAAATGCTTGTTTACTAATTAAAATAGTCATTTTGTTTATTTACAAATTTTACTATATCTTACTATAATTTTTATTATTCTATTATTTTTTGTCTATCAATTTTCATTTCCCGCTTGGCACATTAGTCAAATTTGACTCTAAAATGGTAAAAATTGACTATTTCAACTATTAAAATTGCCTTTTACATATACTCCAATCTAATCTATTTCGATTAGTGGAATTTGACTTTTTCTTGGTACGTAATCGTCTTTTCGCTAGGCACATAAGTCAAATACGACTATAAAATAGTCAAAATGACTATTCACTATTAAAAGAGTATTCAGCTTCCCAAGGAGTGAACGAAACTATTAAATTCCGAACTTTTGCATGGTCGCAGAAGCCGTGGTTGGGTGGCGGTGAACAATCCCGCGGATTCCAGCGTGGAAATGGCATATAAAAAAGTGGGCGATGGCCATCCACTGCGTTTGTGGCGAGTTTCCACCGAAGTGGAGGCGCCCCCAAACGAGCTCCTGCACCGCGTGCTTCGGGAAAGGCACGTCTGGGATCCCCAGCTGCTGATATCGAGGCTCGTTAAAAGCCTGGACAAGAACGTCGAGGTCTTCCAGTACGCGACCGGGAACATGAGTCCTCTCCCAGCCAGGGATTATTGCGTCGTTAGGTAATGACTTCCATTGTTCTACGCGTCAATGTTTTTCCAGCACACGTTTTTATTCTTCCTCGAAACTTTACATCATCTCACCGATCATCATTTTTGCGTTCTTTCATTTTTTTATAATATTATATACGTCGTATGACAATCCATTTTTAATTACCAAATATTAATTTATTGCATAATAATTCCGTAAAATCTTCGGAAAAATCTCATTTCAAGTACAAATGCTCCAGTTGGATCTCGAATCATGGCCCGCATGAAAAATTGTTTCCCCAGTTTGCTCAATAACCCGTTTCGTAACCGCGTTTTTATCGGTACGAAGAGTAAAGTTTTTGTTGCGCGCTGAAGAGCCATGAAAGAGCACGGAGGAATGTCTTTAGGGAGAAAGCGTGAAGTGAACTTGTGCTTCTTTTGTGTAGATCTTGGCAAGACGATCTTCCCAAAGGCGCGTGTGTCATCGTAGAAACGTCGGTGGAACACCCGGACGCGCCGGTGATGCTCGGGGGAACGCGGGGCATTGTTTTGGCATCACGATACCTCATCGAACCTTGCGGAAGTGGCAAGTCCCGCATCATGCATCTTTCCAGGGTAGATACAAAGTGAGTATTTTACTACTTTTAAAGCCATTTTGTGGTTATAAATATTTTTTATATATATGTTTCTAAATAAATATATAATTGAATCATATGATTATTTATTATAAATATATAAATGTAAATTATTTAATTAAGATAGCCATAATCATAAATATCAATAAATTTTTAATATTTATATTATTATTTATTGTTTGAATTTATTATTTTGATTATTACTATTGTTTATCTTTATAATTAATTACAAATTGATGTAATAAATATAATGAATTAATGTAAATATAATATATTAATTTGTAAATATATATTATATATATTTATGCATATTTATAATGTATATTTTAATATAATATATATAACATTGGAAAAAGGAAATATTTATAAAATATTCATAAAAATATTTATGATAGTCAAAAAATTTCAAGGTCGTGAAAAATTTATTTGATGATTGCAAAATTATATTTTTGATCTTGAATTTCATTTTTGACGAAGTTGAAAAATATTATTGATTTTCAAGAAAATTCTAAAATCGATTTAACGATAGCATTTTTTATTGATGATCTTCAATTTCGCTTTTGACGAAGTTTAAAAATAATGATAGTTTAGAAAATTTGTGGCTATCAAAAATTTATTTAAAGATCGCATAACTAAATTTTTGATCTTTAAAATCACTTTTGACGAAGTTTAAAAAAATATTCATAACTTTTTAAAAAATTGATGGCCACAAAAATTATTTTATGGTCACATAATTAAATTTTTGATCTTTATTTTCACTTGTAACGAAATTCTAAATAACGATAATTGTTTGAAAAGTTCAAGACCATCACAAATGTATTTGACGGTCGCATAACTAAATTTTTGTTCTTGAACTTCACTTTTGTCGAAGTTTAAAAATATTGATGATTATTTAGAAAATTCAAGGCCATCAAAAATTTATTTGACGGTAGCATAACTATATTTTCGATCTTGAAAATCACTTTTGACGAAGTTTGAAAATATTAATGATTGTCGAGAAAATTCTAAGCCCTTGAAAATTGATTCAACGATCGCATAATTAAATTTTCTATATTCAAAACCACTATTGACAAAATTTAAAAATATTGATTATTGTTTAAAAAATTTAAAGTCGTAAAAAGAATTATTTTACGGTCGCATTATTAAATTTTCAATCTTGATCTTCACTTTTGACAAAGTTTAAAAAAATATTGTACATTGTTGGAAAAATTCAAAGTCACAAAAAAATTATTTTACTGTCTCATAATTAAATGTTTTATCTTTAATTTCACTTTTGACAAAGTTTAAAAATATCGATGATTGTTTGGAAAATTCAAGGCGATTAAAAATTTATTTAAGATCGCATAACTGAATTTCCGAATTTCAAAGTCATTTTTGACGAAGTTTAAAAATATTGATGATTGTTAAGAAAATTAAAAGCCATCAAAAATTTATTAAATGATCGCAGAATCAAATTTGCAGTCTTTACTTTCACTTTTCACAAATTCTTAAGAATATTGACGATCATTTACAAATTGGTGCAACTGTCAATTAAATCTAAAATTTCCGTCAATAGTTTGAACGGTTTCTTTAAATAATTAACGGATATCAATAAAAAAAACTGACGCATTTTTCCGGTAAACAATTATTCTTGATATTCTCAGACTTTTATTTATCATATTAATAGTTCATATAAAATTCTTGCATATCAATATACACATGTAAAAATTTTTAAACATTATTTTTTTGTTATTATGATAAAAAAGAAAATCAACATCGATGAAAATTTCATATATTATATACATATTATAGATATACAACTGATGTCCTAAATAAAAAATCTTGACTGTCTAAAGAAATTTGTGATAAACAACAATGTATTTGCTACTAACTACAATTTGTTTATTGAAAATTTCAGCCTACGTTCAGTCTAAATTTTGCAACTTGGATTTCTTATGAACAATAATTCGTTAAAAACTCATGCCACTGTATTAACAACAAATTTTTTCAATTTTTCACAAGTAAGCTCTTGCATCACACAAAAATAGTTTTACATTTTCACAACGTTTTTTCCATCAGGTTTTTTATTCAGTTTGAATCTTTAAAAAAAAGAAAAAAAATTTATTCGAATTCGTCAATATTTTTGTAACACTACGTGTAAGGTATTAAATAGCCAGCCCCTTAAACATATTCAGGAAATCTCAAATTATACATCGATATGATGATTCATCGGTCTATTGAAATTTTTCAAAAGATACGGATTAGTTATAAAAAATTTTAAATTATATACTGATTGGAAGTTGGTAAAATTGTGAAATATGGTCAAATATTTACATAATCAATGCAGCAAGTCACTCTTATAACTATCACATGAAATTCATCAATTCTCAATAGAATCTTCAAACTATTGAATTTTAGTCACCTGTACAAACTTTTGCGTAATGCACACTTTTTTTTTGAGAAAATTACTGCTATCGATTTTGAAACGTTTCTCTGGTTTTGAAATTAAATATTCAAAAGTTTTTTCGATCTTGAAAATAACGTTTTATAGGTTTTACATAATTTCAATGTATTTAGTTGCTGTATCTTCAAAAGGAATAAAATTGGAAACATTAAATTGTACTTTATTTTGCACACTTTAATTGTGCAACTTTAAATTGCACCAAAGCAGAAGTGAACTTTACTTTGCACACTTGAATTGCGCAATTTGAGTTGCACAGAATTGAATTGCACATAATATTTTCGTTTAACTTACCATAAATATGACGAAAATACTAAATTTGATTTTCAGTACAACTGAATTTATTGTTTGAAAGACGGAACTTGACATAAGGTTATTTTCTTGTTTGTTTCAGGGGTCGCACACCTGAATGGTACAACAAAAGCTACGGGCATATAGCGGCTCAGCACCTGAGCAAAGTCCGAAACTCTTTTAAGCACACGACAGACGGTCCAGAAAGTAAAGTTTGAGGGCAGTTTACCGTGCAATTGCGTCAATTGCACGGTACTGAAATTCGCGTCACGCTGGCCGAGGACGAAACGCCTTCGGACGAAGGATCTGAAGAAGATCCTCGGCTCCTTCGACCGAGCCTCGAATCGTTCGTTTAGCTCTAAGGTAGTTAATCCACTTTTTTTTTTATTTCTTCTGTACGAAATTTTCAATTTTCAGATTCAATTATTTTGACTTACGTTTGATAAGTCATTTTTTCACTTTGAAATTTATTATTTGATATCATTTTGTGGAAAAAAAGTTATGAAAAACGATGAGTAACTTACACTTATGATAAACTATGGATTAATTACCTTAATTGCGATGGAGACCAAAGTTGGCAACCTTGAAATTTTCGAAAAGCATTCAGCCAATTGGAGCTCGATGCATTCCTGAGGTTAGCGATAAATTTTTTGAGGGAAACAAATAAGGAGTGAAAAATTGTTACCTGAGAACGAATGTTCAATTTTAAAGCGTTCCTAAAATTGCGAGGGTGATCTTGAGAGATGATTGTTGTAACGTGTGTGTGTTTTTTTGTACTTGAAGACGAATACTTTCGAGGAATGAAAATTTTATCGAGAACGTGTGAGGAAAACATACATTTGAAAAAGCCAGCAATCAATCATTCAAATAAACATTCATAAACCGACTAAAATTATCCATGATTTCTAAAAATTTCTCTCTAGCTCACCCTAAAAATTTCTTTTTCTAAGTCATTTTTGTATAAAAACGAACAAAAATTTTCCCATCCCAAACTCAAAAAAGCGACAATTTATTACCGTTTTACCCAAAATTCCAAAAATAGTAATAATCCACGATTTTGAATTCCAGGGACCACGTTAATCAAACGCAGCCCCCCCTCCCCCTCTATTTCCCCCTCTTCCCCCGAATCGTACTTGATGTATTTCAAATATAAAAAACAACAAAAAAACGTAATGCTAGTCACACCGATGCAAGACACACATTGACAATTACAAGGTACGTAAATTTTTATTCCATGGCGTTTAAGGTACATATTATATAAGGAGGATACTGTCGATAAATATATATGTGCGGTGTATAGCGATGTAAGGGAACAGCGTTGCGTACGCGAATATCATATATTTTTGTGTCAAGGAGCCAGTAGATTCGAGACGCGAAACAGTTTTCTCAGCGCGCGTAATATGATCGTCTTTATTCTTGTAATCCACGTTCTGTTAAGTTGTATATATGTATATGATATTCATTAAAACATATCTTTTTATTGTTATCGGACTTTTTTTGTGTCATCCTGCACCATTTTATCGGTGTTTTTAGAGGGTTCGAGATTATGGTAGAATTAATTATTATTTATTGTAAGAATGAAGAAAAGGAGTAATGAACGTTAAAATCGATGAAAATATGAACAAAAACAAAATAATGCGTTAATTTAATAATAAAATTTTTCATTAGTTAATAAATACATTCATAAATATAAACAAATTGAAGAAATATCAAAAGTATTAGAATTCTCAACCATCGAATTCTAATAAAAAGCGTAGAATAATCTATAGAAATACTAGAAATATATAAGAATACTAGAAAACATATCTTTTTATTATTACTGGACTTTTTTTGTAACATCCTGTACATTTTATCGGTGTTTTTAAGGGGTTCGAAATGATGGTAAAATTAATTATTATTTATTGTAAAAATAGAAAAATAGGAGTAATAAACGTCAAGGTCAATCAAAATACGAACAATAACAAAATAATGCGGTGATTTATTAATGAATTTTATTTTAATATTTAATGAATATATCCCGAACTATAAACGAATCAAAGAAATACTAAAAGTATAAGAGTTAAATGAAAGAAATGTTTTCTGAAAAATCTGAGGAATTACGTACAATTTAAAAATCTTAAAATTCTAATAAAAAGTGTATAAAAATCTATGGAAATACTAGAAATACACTGCAAACTCACTTATCTGCTGTATACACTTATCTGCGCCTTCACTTATCTGCGGGTGAATCAACTCGCTTTTCTGCGGGTGGGGTATCGCTCCTCTACCCCCGCTCTTTCTCGCTTCCGCGCGGGAATGGGCAAGAATTTAAATTCCTACTCGACGAAACGATACGAATCGATTGTGCCGTCGATAAGTATCGCAATCGATCTCGAGTTTGAAAGAGAAGAGCAGAGAAGAGGGGGCACAAGCGCTTTCCCCTCTAACGGAAGCAATCCGCAAATAAATGAGTTTGTTTACTTTCTGACGGCAGCAGATAAGTGAGTTTTTAGTGTATATAAAAATACTAGAAAGCCCTACAAAATCATATAGACACTTTAAGAAGTAGGAAAATATAATGAACCTGTGAGACATTCAACATCTAAGCAAATCTAATTTTCTCTCCGAAAATTATGGTAAATTTAATAAGTATAAAAAAAAGGATTAACTAATGTTAAAATCAATAAAAATACGATCAATTATTGTAGAAATAAAAAAAATTGGATTAACGAACGTTAAAATCAATAAAAATACGAGCATAACAAAATAAAGCGATGATTTAACAATAAAAATTATACAAAATTAAATAATGAATATATTCCGAACACTGAACAAATTGAAAAAATACTTTATAAATTAGAATTCTATGAAACAACTGTTTTCTAAAAAATCTTAGCAATTACGTACAGTTGATAAATCTTTAAATTTTTGATCGTCGAATTCTAATGAGAAGTGTGAAAAAATCTATAGAAATACTAAAAATATATACTAGAAATCCCTACAAAATCTTACAAACACTTTCAGTTATAGGAAAATGTAAAAAATCTATTTGATATTCAAGATCTAAGCAGATATAATTTTCCCTCCCGAAATGATAGTAGAATTAATTATTATTTATTGTAAAAATAAAAAACATAGGTGTAACGAACGTTAAAATCAATAAAAATATGAACAATAGTAAAATAATACATTGATTGAATTAAAAAATTGTTTTTTAATTAGCTTATGAATATTTTCCGATTTGTAAACAAATTGAAGAAATACTAGAAGTATTAGAATTCTATGAAACAACTGTTTTCTGAAAAATCTGAGAAATAACGTACAATTTATAAATCTTGGAATTCTAATAACAAAAGTATAAAAATCTATAGAAATACAAGAAAACCCTACAAAACCTTTTAAGTAAGAAGTAGGAAAATATAAAAAATCGATAAGATATTCAAAATCTACGCAGATCTAATTTTCCCTCCTGAAAACATGGTAGAAACAATTATTATTTATCGTAAAAATAAAAATATTTGAAGTAATGAATGTAAAAATCAGAGACTATACGAACAATAACAAAATAATGCGTTGATTTGATAGTAAAAATTTTTAAAATAAGTTACCTTATGAATATATGCCGAACAACAAACAAATTGAAGAAATACTTAAAGTATTAGAGTTCAATGAAGGAACTGTTTTCTGAAAAATCTGAGCAATTACGTACAATTTATAAATCTTTGAATTCTAGACCACCGAATTCCAATAAAAAGTGTATAAAAATCTCTAGAAATACTAGAAATATGTAAGAATACTAGAAAACACTAAAAAAATTTATAAGCACTTTAAGAATTACGAAAATATGAAAAATCTATAAGGTATTCAAAATGGAAGCAGATACTATTTCACCTCCCGAAATTACGGAATAAATATTTATGATTTTGTTTATTCGTAATTATTACTGTTTTCTGAAAAATTTAAGCAATCACGATAGATTTATAAATCTTAGAATTCTGATAAAATGTGTATAAAAATTTATAGAAATACTAGAAATCTAAAATAATACCAGAAAACGCTATAAAATCTTATAAACACTTGAAAAAGTAGAAAAATATAAAAAATGTATAAGATATTCAAAATCTAGGCAGATCTAATTTTCCCAGACATCTTTTGAAATACTGTAAATTTAATGAAATTAAAAAGTCAATACAGTAACGTACAAATAAATACAAAATCTATGAAAATACTAGAAACTTCAAATCGTTGTTATTTCCAATACTTCAGCATCTAATTTCTATAAATCTGTAAAGCAAATTATAGAATTTCAAACAATCTAAAAAAATACCAAAGAAACGACAAAATTGTATCAATAGCGTAAAATACATAAATCTTACACATTCCTGAAATACTTACAAAATAGATTTTCTTTGGGATTTCATGATTTATGTAATGCATGTTTGTCAAAATTCGATTTTCGTGATTTCTAAGTTACTGTGTTTTGAACGTTGTGTTTCTCTAATACTTTTAATATTTTTCATATTTCTTCAACATTTTTACATCGAAGAGTTTTCTGATACTTAGAATTTCTTTATAACTTTCTAAAATTTAATGCTCTAGGAATCAAAGTGCACTTAAATTTTTTAGTATTTCATAGATTTTTAAGAAAACAATATTAAGACAAATTTTTCAAAAAATCCCTGCCGAACATTTTTTCTAGCTACGCTCCTGCACAAAATTCTTTGCATTTTACATGTTATTTTGTTAAAATAGAATCAGAAGATAAAATTATAAATTTTTCTACATTATTATTGTTTATCAATTTCATCATTGGATAAAACAGTCGTTTTCCTTCTTGTTTGGTCAATAATATGCGTAGTCATGGAGAATTTTTCTACCATTCACATATGTTGAATTGTCGTCGAATAAACAAACGAGGATCATTTAACTCGATTTTCAATCAAAGTTGAAATTATAAATATAAACAGTCACCCAGGAATTTATTAGAAAAAGTAAGAACTTCCGAACAGTTTATTTATTTAAATACATTCCTTAGAAATCCCATAGTAACGACTTGGTCTCAAGTTTCAAAAGTTAAATGGAGTAAAATCAGCGGTATCACAATCCATGCTTCATTTTTTCGAGGTTGCAGGTAAAAATGGTTCGACTGCATGTCAAACATGGAGATGAAAGTCAGTTTCTTTACGACATCACGGTGAATGTTCCAGTCGAGGATGTTATTCATAACGTGACGATAATTTATAATGGAAGATTGAAAATTTCGAGAATCTGTTATGGTAAATGAAATATTGTTTCATTGAAGTTTTATACGTCATAAAATGTAAATTTGGGTTGAGAAAGAAATAATTGCTGGTAAATTATCATGTATCAATTCGTTTATTACGTATGATGTAAGGTCGAAGAAAAACTTGAGGAATCCAGAGTTTAAAAAAAAATCAATAATAAATATGTTATAAAGTGTTTAATTTATTGCAGGTTGCTTCCTTTCTTAAAATTCAATTATTTCATGAGAGAATAAAATTTTAAAAGTTATATATTGTCATATATTACATATAAATAAAATTGTAAATAAGAAAAAACTACTTCCACCACTGTAACCTATCCTTTTTCGCAACAAAGGTATAAACATCAAAAACTATCATTGCTTGAATAGTAAAAAAATGTAAATAAATATAATCCAAGCATAAAACTCCATAATATATAATAACCTACTAAAAACCTAGAAATTGAAGAGCTTATAAAACACGGCACCATGCTGCCTTTTGACATGATGAGCCTGACTGAGGAAAATCATATAATTTTGTGCAACTTGTGCAATTTTAAGTTGCACAAATTAAAAAGTGCAAAGTAAAATGCATTTCAAGTAAAGTGCTATTCCAATTTTGTGTAATTTAACTTATGCAATTTTCAGTTTCACAATTAAAATGTGCAAGGTAGAATGCAATTCTAATTTTGTGCAACTTAACTTTTGCAATTTAAAGTTGCACAAATTAAAATGTGCAAAGTAAAATGCAATTCTAATTTAGTGCAATTTAAAATTGCACAATTAAAGTGTGGAAATTAAAGTGCAATTCTAATTTTGTGCAACTTAACTTGTGCAATTTTGAGTTACAGATTGAAAGTGTGCTAGCTAAAATGCAATTCTAATTTTTTACAATTTGAAGTTACACAATTAAAGTGTGCATAGTAAATATCAAATCATAATACCTAATAACCCACTAAAAACTTAGAAATTGAAGAGCTTATAAAACATGGCACCATGCTGCCTCCTGACATGATGGGCCTGACCGAGGATCAGGTTGAAGAACTGCATCTCAAGGACGAGTGGGGAGAAAAGTGTTCTCCGATGGGAGGCTGGACTTTTAATAAGGATATTACGGGTAAACTCGTCCCGCCAAATGAGCATTAATTTCCCTGCATCGCAAGTGCGAATAACTACAATCGTAAAATTTGCATTGTAAAGGTCGCAGGAACGGCAAACGAGCCTGCGAGAAAATGCGAGAGGTCCTGAAAAAAGGCGTCGAGGATGCCCGAGCCATGACGTCGAAGGTATTCGCGCGATTTATCGTCGCTTTGTATCGTAACGCATAAATACGCGAAATGTAACGCGTCCTCTTTTTCCCTGTTCCATTTTTTTTTCTCCACTGCAGAAACTCGTGGCGCAGGAGAAACTTGTGACTCATAAAGTTGTCCTGGACGCGCTTGATATACTGAAAGGCTCGGTAACAATAGTGTACCCTATGGGCTTGCCGCCTCACGACGTCATTCGCCAGGAGTTTGACAACCTCGAAGACCTTTCGGGGACGCAGGCTGCGTTGGAGGTAGAAATTTCCTTATTTCGGGAAATTTCTTGCTTCAGGAATTAAGAGATTTTACTGTATATGGCAGAATTTATCGATGAAAATAATAAGCTGAGAAAAAATATGAAAATTGGTTATTTTCTGCAATTTAATTTTGTACAATTTGAAGTTACACAATTAAAGTGTGAAAAGTCAAGTGCAATTCCAATTTTGTGCAACATGAAGTTGCATAATTAAATTGTGCAAAGTAAAGTGAAATTACAATTTTGTGCAGCTTGACTTGTGCAATTTTAAGTTGAACAAATTAAAGTGTGGAAAGTAAAGTGCAATTCTAATTTTATGCAACTTAACTTTTTGAGTTGCACAATTGAAGTGTGCAAAATAAAGTACAATTCCAATTTTGTGCAACTTAACTTGTGCAATTTCAAGATGCACAAATTAAAGTGTGCAAAGTGAAGTGGAATACCAATTTTGTGCAACTTCACTTGTTCAATTGTAAGTTGCACAAAGTAAAGTGCAATTCAAATTTTTTGCAACTTATCTTATACAAGGTAAAATGCAGTTCTAATTTTGTGCAATTTAAAGTTGCACAATTAAAGTGTGGAAGGTAAAATGCAATTCTAATTTCTTGCAATTAAAAGTTGCACAATTAAAGTTTGCTAACTAAAGTGCAAATCTAGTTTTGTGCAGCTTAAAATTGCACAAGTTAAGTTGCACCAAATTGGAACTGCACTTCTTTTTGTATACTTTTATTTCTGTAACTTAAAATTGCACAAGTAAAGTTGCACAAAATTGGAATTGCACTTTGTTTTGCACAATTTAATTTGTGCAACTTGAAATTGCACAAGTTAAGTTCCATAACTTAAAATTGCACAAGTTAAGTTGCACGAAATTTGAATTGCACTTTGTTTTGCACACTTTCATTTGTGCAACTTAAAATTGCATAAGTTAAGTTGCACAATTGAAGTGTGCAAAATAAAGTGCAATTCCAATTGTGTGCAACTTAACTTGTGCAATTTTAAGTTGTGCAACTCAACTTGTGCAATTTTAAGTTGTGCAACTTAACTTGTGCAGTTTAAAGTTGCACAAATTAAAGTATGCAAAGTGAAGTGGAATTCCAATTTTATGCAACTTAACTTGTGCAAGGTAAAATTTGATTCTAATTTTGTGCAATTTAAATTTGCACAATTAAAGTGTGTAAAGTAAAGTGCAATTCCAATTTTGTGCAATTAAAAATTGCACAATTAAAGTTTGCTAAGTAAAGTGCAAATCTAATTTTATGTGCAACTTAACTTGTGCAATTTTAAGTTGCATAATTAATGTGTGCAAAGTCAAGTGCAATCATTATTTTGTGCAATTTAAAGTTGTACACTTATAGTTTGCAAAGCCAAGTGCAATTCCAATTTTTTGGAACTTAACTTGTGCAGTTCAAAGTTGCACAATTAAATAGTGCAAATCTGGTTTTCAAATCTCCATATTTCGGGAAATTCAGAGCTTCAGGAATTACGGGGTTTTACTGTAAATGGCAGAATATACCTATGAAATCATAAGCTGAGATAAAATACGAAAATCAGTTATTTTTTGGAAAAAAATTTCGTGTGATTCAATTTTGGGCATTTTAATTTTGTAAACTTTGAAGTTGCACAAATGGAAATGTGCAAAGGCAAGTTCAATTCTAATTTCGTGCAATTTAAAGTTGCACAATTATAGTGCGCAAAGTAAAGTGCAATTCTAATTTTGTGCAACTTAACTTGTGCAATTTTAAGTTGCACAAATGAAAGTGTGCCAAAAAAATATTTAGTTCCAATTTTGTGCAATTTAAAGTTGCACAAATTAAAGTGTACAAAATAAAGTGCAATTCAAATTTTGTGCAACTGAACTTGTGCAATTTTAAGTTGTGCAACTTAACTTATGCAATTTTAAGTTGTGGAACTTAACTTGTGCAATTTAAGGTTGTGGAACTTAACTTATGCAATTCTAAGTTGTACAAATGAAAGTGTGCAAAAAAATATTTAGTTTCAATTTTGTGCAATTTAAAGTTGCACAAATTAAAGTGTGCAAAATAAAGTGCAATTCCAACTTTGTGCAACTTAACTTGTGCAATTTTAAGTTGTGGAACCTAACTTGTGCAATTTTAAGTTGCACAAAGTAAAGTGCAACTCAAATTTCGTGCAACTCAACTTATCCATTTTCAATTTTTATATAACAAATTGTGAACCAGGTTATCGACCCTCAACTGGCCCAAATCTGGTTTTCGGGAAAAGAAATGCTGAGGGGAATGAAACTGAGCGATTTTTTGGGCTGCAACGAGAAGACCAAAGTGATCGTGAAGCTGAGCAAGAAAGGTAGCGGAATGCCTGCTCGAGAACCGTACATGTCTGAGGAAGATCGGAAGCAACTGATGCTGCACGCTTACAGACGCCAAGAGCAACTCAAGGTAAGTGCTTGAGCCGATAGCAGAAGTTTTCTGTCTTTTTCGCTGCTGGTTTTAACCATTTGCCGGCGATAGACGTTTCGAGGAACAGCTTGAAAGTGACTTTTGCAGTCGCGATTCACAGTCAGGAATATCGTGGTTTCAAATAGTCAATTTTGACTTTTTGAATTAGTCACTGATGTTTTGACTACTCAATCAGTGGTTTGCGCGTAATGAAGTGTTAACAATAGACCAATTCCATTATTTATATATAAGTTATTCCTATTTTTTATTAAAATTAGTCATATTTTGGCTAATTACATTTAATCAATCCTATGACTACGAATTAGTTAAAAATGGACTGAAATAACTAGTTATTTTATGTTTTGAGTATAAAAATATACTTGGTTTCATTTTAAATGACTATTTGCAAAGTTATTTAAACTATTATTGAGTCAAAAGATTTTTATATTGACTCCATAAATTAACGCAAAATTCAATTTAATTCAATAACTCTGCAAATAATTCTAACGGCTTGAAAAAAAATTAACGTCTTTTACCATTGGATGAATATTTCAGGGAAATGATGACCATAAAAATGATTATTTTTTTGTCATCATTAATAAAGTACACAATTACCATACCATTCATAAAATTTGTTTCATTAAACAATAATCCTTTATTTATGAACATGTATATCTAAGTTCGTTACATTTCGTCGTTAACATTACACGAATAGAACATTATTTATTCCCTTTACACTTTATCACGTAGTTGCATATTTTGGATTTTCTCGTTTGCAATAAATAGCGTTTGTTATTGCAGATTGTAAATAGCGTAACAAAAGAAGGCACGGACAGAGTACATTGAGTTAGTTTGTTTGTAAATACGACAATCATTGTTTTTTTTTTTTTTGAGTCGAAAGATGATGAAAAACTATCAGTATAGTGAAAATAACTATAAATATGGTTTTGATGGCGAAAATTTTAGTACAACGAGAATAACATGTTTTATATCATTTTGTTTACATGCAGGCCCGTGCGCAGGTTTTTTCCGTCCTTGTCATACGTCACCTCTGAGAGCGAACGTTAGAGAAAGACACAAGGAGGGGGTCAAAACCCCTCCCTTGATCTTTCTCTAACGTTCGCGCTTAGAAGTGACGTAAGACAAAGACGGAAGAAACCTGCGCACGGGCCTGTTTACATGTCATTTATTCTCTGAAATTCAATATCATTTTCAGGCACATGAAACTTTTTAGATCTTAGAGAACTTGGAACTTTTTGTAAATTTTTAATTTCTTGAGACCATCTTTACGAACTATTATAAAATACATGAAATCTTTGAGTCATGTGATTATCCAAAGGCAGTGATATAAATTACAGTGCAGTCAATTCAGAAATTTAGATTTTTTATAGTAGACCATATTTGTATAAACAAATCTGGTAAAAATCTTATTTGTTTCGTAAAAAAACAGTATATTTAATATTATGCATAATTCATGAAACAATATACTTTGTTCTCACTTTTCGTGTTTTCTGTCTTTTTTTCCATTTATTTATAAAAAATGTCATTGCAATTTAAGCTGTCTCCAGAAATTTTAATTTATCGGTAAACAACTGTTTTAAACAAATAATTTTTGCAACATTGACGTTATGCATAAATTTGTTTTGAAACATATACACCCCACCAAAAATGTTTTATATAAATGTTAATTTTTGCATGGATATAGTAAAAAGCAGTCAACGACTTTTATATATATTTTTTTTTAAATAACACACATACACACGATGAACCTATCACGAGATCAAGCACATTTGCATATCATCCAACGTTTATATTGATCAATAAAATTATTACTGCATATCACTTTTTGCAACAATTTACGTACTACAGAACATTGTGCTGAACAACACCAATTTCTGACAATTCAATACGTGAAAAAAAAAATACAAAATTTTTATTTCTAAATAGATCAAAAACGAAGAAAAATATGTCATTCGATTTTATATTCCAGTTTCTATTACTTTCTTCGTAGTTTTCTTTGTACTGATAAATATATGAATACGAGTTTTGCTCACAACTTTTTCATGCCGTTTCGACTTTTGTTGTAGCAAACTTATGTTTCTAATTTCTTGGACCCTTGTGGGTTTTTCACGATTGAAATGGACAATGCTAAGATTTTTGATTTTTTGGACGTCGAGGAAGACATGTATATATATAAAAATTAAAAAATTGAAGTGGATATCAATATACGACGTTTGGAGGCCGTTGTGAAGTTTTTGGTGCATTACGTTTTCGTCTTTATTTTTATCAAAAAATTATTTAATGCAAAACTTTGAAAAACAGAGTAATTTTGTGAGGAAATTAAGTGATTAGACGTATAAAATTCCTCTGAAAAATAACTTTCGTTGGATCGCTTAACACGAATCTTCGGCGTCTTCGGCGTCTGTCATAGGCAGCTTTTCGTATCGCGTCACGCTCCCAGTACCGGATTTGCACTGCTAAAGTGCTATGCTTTTGACCTCGTTTTCGTCGCCATTGCTCGAACGGGAATTTCGACTTTTGGTCATCAAACCTTCGTCCTCGTCCTGATTTTCTTGTTTGTCCCCGCAGCATCGACACCGCATTTTCGTATCGTCGTCCACCCTCACGGAGCGAGTGATTATTATCAAGGTCGTCAAGCTGATGACAAACAGAACTGACGGAACGATGGCAGCTATCAAAAGCTCCAATTCCGTTTTTCTCAAGTCAAATCTGGCGATGACGAAAGACGAGTCGTTCTGAGAAATATAAAATAATCAATAAATTCAGGAATAAATAAATGAATGAATGGGCAGTCGAAACCATATTTTACTATGTAAAATATTTACTAAATATTTGACACAATATTCACTAAATATTTTACCAAAATTTATACTGATAATATATTATTTTTAACTCATTTTTTATTATTTTATTTATTTTTCATGAATTTCATTCATTAAATTATTAAAATTACATGAAAAAAATCATTAAAATTATTTAATTTAATCAAATTCAATCAAACGATAAAAAAACAAAATATTTTACAAATTCAATTTTCAATCATTTTATTATTGTTAATAATTTTTATTAATTTTATACAATATTTACAACATTTAATATTTTACTAAAATACTTTTTTTACATCTCATCAGAATCTTCAAAAACAGATCAAAAATTCGATAAAACCACTAATAAAAAAATTCTCACTAATAATCAAATAAATTTAAATTTTCAATAAAAGCTCTAACCTTCAAAATTCATTTTAGTAAATTGAGGATAATCTCTTCATATAATAAAAAAACTTCATATAAGACATAAGAAGTTTCACTTGATAAAACTTTGTATGTTCTATCATTGTACAATTTTTAAGAAGTGTTGAGTAGATGAGCTAAGCTAGTTCTGGCTCCAGGCAGCATAAGTAAGAAGTTACACAAAGTGAAACTTTTTGTATCCTACTATAACACCATTTTAGAGAAGTATCTTCCTATGTATCTCTATTATATGAAAGGATTCTCGCCGCTGTCAATAACGAAAAATAAGTCCTTTACAGTAGATCAGCTAATCCGGTTCTGGCTTTGGGAACCTCTGAACCAGAACTGGCTTAGTTCATCTACTATATCAAAAAGGACCTTCACAGTTGAAAATATTACTATTATTGGTTAAAAATTGTACTGTCGTAGGACATAAAAAGTTTTACTAAGACCCGGGGCCAGAATTAGCTTATCTCATATACTTTATACTTTTTAAAAATTTTACTGTGATTAGACATAAGAAGTTTCACAAAGTAAAACTTACTAAAAAGTAAAACTCACTTTATCTCATTATAGATTCAAATTCTGTACAAAACTTCCAAAAAATTTCACAAAATCACAAGGTGCCTCAAAATTTCAAAATGTTACAAAATCAGGAAGTTTCTCGAAATTTCGAAATTACTAAAATTAAAAAATCTCTAAAAGTGACTAAATTCAATTAAAATTCAGTTCCAATTCAATTCAAATTCAATTAAAATTTAATTGAAATTCAATTGAAATTTAATTGAAATTCAATTGAAATTCAATTCTAATTCAGTTCCGATTAAATTCAAATTAGATTCAAATTCAATTCAATTCAAATTTGAATTCAATTCAAATTCGATTCAAATTCAATTTAATTTGAATTGAAATTCAATTCAAATTCAATTCCAAGTACGTTCGAATTCGATTTCAATTCAATTCAAATTCAATTTATATTCAACTTATATTCAGTTCAAATTCAATTGAAATTGAATTCTAATTCGATTCAAAATCGATTTCATTTAAAAATCGATTTTATTTAAACTCAAGTTCAAATAAAATTAGGAAGTTTTTAGATGGCATAAAGTTACATTATTTCACGAGTTGAGAAAATAACATTTTTTACTAAATTACAAATTTTCACAAAATTCCTAAACTTCGAAGTATTAGAAAATGTTACAAAATTACACAAAACAATCGAATTAAGAAAAATAGTAGGTATTATATTAAAAATTCTACTGTTATAGTACATAAGAAGTTTCACTAAGACCCCGGGCCAGAATCAGCTTAACCAATATACTTAATACTTCTTACAAATTCTACTACGTTAGAACATAAGAAGTTTCACGAAGTGAATTCACTTTATCTTACAATAAGTTTAAATATAATCAGAAAGTTCTAAAAAATATCACAAAATCATAAAGTTCCACCAAATTTCGAAATATTATAAAATAAACAAATTTTCGAAATTTAAACATTTTTTAAATTTTTTAAATTGGAAAATTTGTAAGAGTGACAAATTAACATAAATATACAAAATCAGAAGTTGTCATAAGATCGAAAAATGTCGCTAAATAACGAAATGTCAAAAAATTAAACAGTTATAAAACGTCACAAAATTACATTATATTACGAATTCAGAAAATTACAATTCTTACTAGATTATAAAATTTCGCGAAATTCTTGAATTTCAAAAAATTAGAAAATATTACAAAAGTATATGAAATGGTCAAATCAAGAAAAGTTACATAATATCACCAAATTACAACATTTAAAAATCACAACATTTATAAAAATCACAGGATAAAACTAATTATTTGATCACAAAATATTTTCTTGATATTGAGCCTATATAAACACATATTTAGCATTATATTGGTTCCCAATAAAGAACTTTTTGAATTTTTTCTTTTTAATATTTTCATTTCATTGATTTCATTGATTTTATATTTTTCACATTATGTAATATAACTATTTTCGTTATCTATTTTAATAATTCAATAAATTTGTTTTGAAAATTATGAAAGTATTTTTTCATTATTGAATATTATTTTTTGGACCCTGCTTTACTCTAATAACTTTTTGAAAATATATTTTTTATTGAGGAAATAAGTTTTTCTAATAATAAGTGAGAAATATTTTTGTAAAAGTGGTTTTGTTGAGTTTTTTAACTGTTTTTAAGGATCGCAACGAAGTTTTATAAAAATTGGAAAATACGGCCCCAAGTGATCATTCATTGATCAATTTTTGTATTTTTCCTATAAATATTTAAATAATGTCATCACGGAAATAACGAAAAATGATGATTCTTTCACTCACTTTATGGTAGAAGCACGGATATCGACTTTGCGCAGTCTGATTGTCTCCGTCTTGCCCGTGAGTTAAAAGGAATTCGCGGCACTCTCCTCTCAGTGTGTTTACGCAACCTTCCAAATTGATGAAAAGCCTTGACGTGTTGTAAATTGTGAGGACGCGTTGGTCGGGAATAAAAGCATTCGAAGGATCCAAAGAACGTGATAAGCTTTTTTCATATAGCTTGAGAAAAGTCGTAAAGTTTACGTAGGGTTGTGGCACCTTCGCTTCTTCGAATAAAGTTCCATTAACGCAATCTTCTGTCCTGAAACAATCAATTACTTGAATTTAAAAAAAGATATATGTTTTTTTTTTTAATCATGACGATAATTTCAGGTGTTATTCGTAATACACTTGAGCCTCGAATTATGTCAATATTCTTCGTTTCTTACAGAATATTTCAAGACACGATGTACGAAATCGATATCGATTTAGCCCTTCATGGAAAAATTTATCATTACGAGCTTTTTTCCTTCTTTTCCTTCATCTCGAAGTTGAAATCGATATCGCATGACCGAGTTATTGAAATGCTACACGTGATTCGTCGCGTTGGCGCAATCACATTTCAAATTAGATTTTCACGTGATTTCCGGCGAATGTTGTTTACTGTTTTTCTGTCTCGAGAGCTTGATTTTCCCGCGATGAAAAAGGTTTAGGTAATTAAAAATCAAGGAATAATTGACCTACTCTTTTCTCATGCGTTCCGATTTCCACGTTTACTCGATCAATTTCCTGTGAAAACTCATTTCGAGAGAATCTTGCGAGGATTTTCATGTATTTCTGTGTGATGGGATTTTATACAGAGTGTTTCTCTTGAAAGTGGTCACTAGATATGGGTTGGTATACCTGAGACAATGTTCACGCAATAGACTCAGGTATACCAACCCATATCTAGTCTCTTGAAAGTGGTCACTAGATATGGGTTGGTATACCTGAGACAATGTTCACGCAATAGACTCAGGTATACCAACCCATATCTAGTGACCACTTTCAAGAGAAACACTTTGTATAATTGTATAAAAAAAGTAAAATGATTGTCATAAAAATTTAGTAGTATGATTTCATGCTGCAACTGGAACATAATATATGATATTATGACTTTTTCGAAGTTTCTTTATGAATAAAACTTTACTGCTTCCGAAAGTTGTATGGATTTTATGAGACACATCAGTAATAGAAAAAAAATATTGATGCAGTAATGAAATGGTGAAACCGTGACACACAAATTATTTATCATTATCGTTCAATAAATTCTGTGAACATATCAAACAAGTCATGGAATAATATTTTTAGAATCACCTTGGTTAATAATGATTCTATTGTTTATTGAAGGCTCATAAAAATGATGAAAATCAGATAAATTAGTTCTGGAATATTTTTTCATTGGTGTAAATAGTAGTTAATAAATTTTTTTTCATGTTGATGCGTTGAATAAATTACTAGCCAAAGTTCCAAAGCGCAATAAATAAAATGATTATTGCTATTATTTCTGGTTTGGGAAATTCCGTTTAAATCGATTAATTTAAATTTCATTCAAATTTATTTTATGATTTAAAATTTTCAAAAAAGTCTTTATTTTATTAGCTGAATCTGTAAGTATTTTTCGTTCGTTGTTACAAAGTTAAAAAAAGAAAGATTTTATTTCTTATGTACTTTGGGAATTTCACCACACCCCGCATAATATGACAAAAACTTGCATCATGTACAATATTTCACACTGCACACAGTACAATATAGTATTACAACAATAACAATATTTTTTTTCAATAAACCACCATAAAACTGTGACAAATCCCTCTCAAATTACCTCAATTTATCCATGTCCTTCCTGACTGCGAAACAACTAGCTATGATGACGTCACTTTTATCCTCCCAGACTTTATGAGGACTCGCCAGTCTGGAGCCAGGCAAACCCCCATTTGCTCTGTTAAGAGCGAAAGCTCGATTGCAAGTTGCCGTTATAATATTATCCGCTTGCATGAGAAAAACGTTCACATTCCCAGTGCCGATTTTCGGGCAATACCGATCGCACGTAAACGGTTTTTTGATTTTCACGCAACGCGTTTTTTCGCACTCGAAAAAACCGTTGAGCTTCATGTTGTCTTTTTCGGTGTCGAGGACGATGCCATCGGCTGTGTGGTGGCAGAGCATGAGCTCGCTCATGTTTGAACAATGGCCTTTACTGCAATTGAACACGCCGTGCATTGCGCTGCACTCAGTGCCATTGTTGCAATTGTATCGCATCGCGTTGCCCATATTTGCCTGCGAATTTTCGATTACTTTTTATGAAAATTTCGATTTCGGGAGTAGCTATTGAAAATTTTCCCTCCCCCCTTTGTCTTGGAGTACGGAAAGATATGTAACTTTGATTCTTAATTTAAATTATTATTTGTAATCAGTGAAATAAGTGAACTCTGTTATTCGTTGATATGAATAGATATTTATGCTACAAGGGAGAAAAAGGATGATTCCAACGAGTGCAAAGTTTGGGCACGAGCGAAGCGAGTGCGCAATTGCATGAGTTGGAATCATCCTTTTTGTCTCGTGTAGCATACAATATTTTTTCCCATGTTACTGCATTCCATAAAAATAAAGTGGCCTTTTTTATGGATGCATGGAAAAAAACTCTTTTTATGTGCATATTTAAAATTTATGAAAAAATTCATCATGAAAAAATCATTTCTTCAATTTCTGTATCAATTATATTACTATACTATGAAGATTTGAAAATTTCGGAGTAGCAATTTAAAATCTCCCCCCCCCCCTCCCTTTGTCTTGAAGTACAGAAAGATGTGTAACTTTGTTTTTATTTGAAATTTTTATTTGTAATTAGTGAAATCGGTGAGCTCAGTTATTCGTTGATATTGAAACTCTTTTTTTGTGCACGTTACAAATTTGTGAAAAAATTCAGAATTAAAACAATTATTTCTTTGATTTCTTTATAACATATATTACTATATAATGAAAATTTGAAAATTTGGGAGTAGATATTGAAAATTTTCCCTCTCCCCTTTGTCTTGAAATACAGAAAAAAGTGTAACTTTGTTTTTAATTGAAATTTTTTTTCCTCATCTATGAAATCAGTGAACTCTGTTTTTCGTTAATATTGAAACTCTTTTTTTATATTATACAAATTTCAAATTGATAAAAAAATTAAAAAAACAAAAAATTTCTTTGACTTTTTTATAAAGTGTATTACTATACTATTAAAATTTACCTGTGGACACGCAATAGTAGATGTTTTCGTACAGTTTTCGAAAACGAGATCTGTGCCATTTCTTCTAACAGTAGCATGAATTTGGGAACAAGAGCCAGTGGATTTCGTGAGGCACCACTCGCCACAACTTGCCCAAAGACAAGCGTTCGCCAAAGTTGTGTTCACGGTTTGACACATCACGGGTTTAGCTTCGAACCCGGACTGAAACGCTCTGAAATTATTCGTCGAACGACGTGCGTAATAGCGAAAATGATTTTGCAGTGCAAAAGTCAATTAAAAAAAATTCATTTATTACTTCAGGAATTCGTAATTTTGTAGGTTAAATTATTAGATTATTTTCTTCATTCATGACTTGTTTTTAGGCTTTTTCGATTAATTGAACTTGACTTTAAATTGAATGAATTTTGAATTGAAATCGAATTTAAATCGCATTGGAATTGAATTTCAATTATATTCAAATTAAATATAAATTGAAGATAAATTGAATTTGAATCGAATTTGAATTGAATTAAATTGAATTTGATTTGAAATTGAATTGAATTTGAATTGAATTGGAATTGAATTGGAATTGAATTGGAATTGAATTGAATTTGAATTGAATTTGAATTGAATTTGAATTGAATTTGAATTGAATTTGAATTGAATTTGAATTGAATTTGAATTGAATTTGAATTGAATGAATTTGAATTGAACTTGAATTGAACTTGAATTGAATTTGAATTGAATTTAAATTGAACTTGAATTGAATTTGAATTGAACTTGAATTGAACTTGAATTGAACTTGAATTGAATTTGCATTGAATTTAAATTGAATTTGAATTGAATTTGAATTGAATTTGAATTGAATTTGAATTGAATTTGAATTGAATTTTAATTGAATTTGAATTGAATTTGGATTGGATTTGAATTGAATTTGAATTGAATTTGAATTGAATTTTAATTGAATTGAATTTTAATTGAATTGAACTTGAATTGAATTTGAATTGAATTTGTATTGAATTTGAATTGAACTTGAATTGAACTTGAATTGAATTCGAATTGAATTAGAAATGAACTTGATTGAATTTGAATTCAATTTGAACTGAATTCGAATTTGAATTTATTTGAAATTCAAGTAAAATTCAATTCGAATTGAAATTGAAATTGAATTGATTGAATAATTGAGTTTTCAATAATTGTTTGAAACTTAATTGAAATTGAATTGATTGTTTAATTGAATTTTTTCAATTAAATAATTGATGTATTATAATACATGTTTTTTATTTCGTATAATCTATTTCATATACTAAGGGAAAATATTGTATACGCAAAAATTCATGACTTATTGTAAAATATATCATATATTTCCAACTTTTCCTAATTTTTATCATATTGGAGTATGATATAGTAGAAAATATACAAAAATATAATAAAAAAACTAAACGAATTCAAAAATAAAAAAAATCAAACGATAGTGATATTTGGAAGAAGATTATATTATAAATGAATACAAAATAATTGCATTTTATAATGTACATATTTATTCATCGGATACTATGAATAGTAATTGTAGTAACAATATAATTGTATATTCTAATGTTCAAAAAATATTATTATTAATAACTCCATTTGAAATTATAAAATATAATAAAAGAAAAAAACAAGATAAAATACTTAAAATAATAATTAATGGAAAATTGATTACATTTTAAAATAACTAAACAATATTGGATAAAATAATTTATTATTACATTATCTGTTTATTTGAATCATTTGTGACTCTTTTTAGGATTCTTGAATTCGAGTTTTATAATAGAATTAATGAATAATATAATAATAATATATATTTTATAATTTATAATTTTCTTTTTGTATTATATGATATTTCATATATCAAGGGAAAATGTTGTACCTACATTACAAAAATTCATGATTTAATGAGGAGTTAAAAATGTATCTTCGACTTTTTCCAATTTTTATCATATAACAGCAAGATTTGGTAGAAAATACACAAAAATATAGCAAAACGAACTGAAAAAATAAAAAAAAATAATTGAACAATAATTATTTCTGAAATAAGACTGCATTATATAAAAAATATTTTTTTTTGTATTTTGTACAAAACTGTACAAAATAAGAAGTAATTGCATTTTGAAATGTCATTATTTAAATAAATACAATAATCATAACTGCAGTAATCAAATTCATAATAATTTATTTACCATGAAGAATTTTTTTTGCTTTGTATGTTATTTAAAGAATATTAAGGATAAGAATTGAATTTTGTATTATAGAATATAAAAACAATAGTTATAATATTTTAAATGAATCAAATTCAAAACGTCACTGTATTTTATCATTTATAAATAGTTATTACTTTCGTTGTTTGTGTTTTTTTCTTTAAATTTACCTGTGGGATGGTATATAAACTGCGACTGTTAAGTAAACTAGAGACACGCAGCTTATGACGATGGTGAATTGGCAAAGGCAAATTATTCCACAGATACGGCGATCTTGTTCTGGTACCCTGCGGGGCTTGTATTTTCGTCCCATCGCTTTCCACCTCTAAAAACTATGAACTGAAAAAACTCACCAATCAAAATGAATGATTTTAACAAAAAAATCATTGAAATCAATCAAAATAATTATATTAAGAGTGAACGTAACTTTTTTAATGGTGGAAAAATCAGATGGTTTTTTCAATGCAGAAAAATTGAGAATTTATAAATGATTTGAATTACAATCATATATCATTTTTCAAGTGAATATGTTAAATAATTTGAAAAAAGTTTTTTATTCTTCTTCTGTACGCTATTTTCATTTGTAAATTTCAAACTCCAAAAGTTTAAAATCCCAAAAAACACTGGAAAACTCCGTTACGCCGCTCCCACGAATTTCCACAAGATCATCAAATTACCGTAATGCACTTAAGACAATTATCGTCAGGTTTACATCGTTCAATAGCACTTATACCAAGCTTAAAAGCTCCATCGATGTATACACTTACGCCCTTGAGACCCGCAAAAGTAGCACGTGTGATAATCGAACAATCATTTATAAAACACAAACATTTTCAGAAAATGGAATTGAAAAAGCTCTCACTAACTTGAATTTCATTTCCAATCAAAAATACTTCCCAAGATTCACGCAATCAGTTTCGCTTGAAAACTTTCGCAATCAGCAAAGTGCAAGCTGTGAATAATAAATAATCCAATTTCCAATCACAGTATTGCCCGTCCCTTATTCAACCCCGAAGAAAAACAAGAAAATCTTCCCAAGTTACGGAAAATTTCCAGGGAGAAAATTCACTTTTACTCACTTCCTCGGTCTGACCAAACTCTGTTTGTACCACTTCAAATGTCGACGATCACGCGAGTCCTTCGTCTCGTCTCCGTCCATTTTTTGGAATCCATTGAGTTAAACTTTGGACATTTCAGGGGAGTTGGAAAAAGCTCTTTCGGAGCTTTTACCGAAGCCACGGCACGTTACTGCGGCTGGCGACTGTTTGCAAACAGAATTTTTCACCGGGTTTATAGGGGCAGTTCTCGAGCATGGAGCATGCGCTTCAGAGTAGTCGGGGTTATGAGGGTTCAATGGATTTCACGCGTTGTGGCATGATATCCAGAACGAAGCTTGAAATGTCGTACGTACTGTACAGAATGAAATTGTGAAGTTGAGTATCGAGCTGATTCATGGTCATTTTTATGAATTCGTTATTCTGAAAGAGAAAAAAAGAACTCTTTCAGTTTGAATTAGTCAAAAGTTTGCTATTTCAGATAGTCGTTTTATAGTGACTTCTAGAATATGTAATAAAGTTTGATAGTGACTTTTTCAACGTATGACTATTCTGACTCAATTTTTTCACTATCTTGTTAGTCAATTTCAACTTTTATCAACAAATTTTTGCTATTTCCAAGTCAATATTTCAACTAATAGGTAAATTAGTCGAAATGAACTTTAATGGTGAAAATTTCAACTAATAAATTGGCTAATTAACAGTCGAAATATCTATTGATTCGATTTTAATTTTTCTTTGAAATCAACGAAATTTAAAATACTACACTAAATTATGGAATAGTTACAATTTTATAGTTTATTGCTACAAACCAGGAAATTTTAAATTACTTAGATTATTTGACATTTGAAAAAATATTTTGAAATCCTGACTTTCACAGAAACTTTTCGCTAACAACAATTGCGAATTTCAATTCAAATACCATGCAATTTGAAGTATGCTATTAGGTAATTAAATTCACATTTAAATTTCAAATTTCAGAACAAAGCTTGAAATATCGTACATATCGTACAGAATGAAATTGTGAAGTTAATTATCGAGCTAATTCATGGGCATTTTTATGAATTCGTTATTCCGAAAGAGAAAAAAAGCACTCTTTCAGTTTGAATTAGTCAAAAACTTACTATTTTAAATAGTCTTTTTATAGTGACTTCTGGAATAGTCTTTCTCGAGGAATAACTGTTTTGACTCAATTTTTTCACTATTTTGTTGGTCAATTTCAACTTTTATCAACAAATTTTTGCTATTTCCAAGTCAATATTTCAACTAACAAATTCGCTGGAATTGGTTCATTAACAGTCAAAATATCTGTTGATTCTATCTTACTTTCTCTGAAAACAACAAAATTTTAAATATCTTTATATATTTCATAATAGTTTCAATTTCGTAGTTTTTTGTTAAAAACTAAAAGATTTTTAATTTTTTAGATTTCCAACATTTGACTTTTTTTAAATATTTTGAAATTTTGAATTTTTCAGAAACTTTTTGCTTACAACAATCGTAAACTTTAATTCTCACACTATGAAATTTGAGGTATTCTATCAAGCGAATCAATTTATTCACATTTATGATTTATTTATTAATAATTAATATTGATTAAATCAATTTTATTGATATAATATATTGATTATATATATATATAATTTATTTTTAAATTAAGCGTTGAATAGCAAATATTATAAGTAATCAATTTGTCAAAATCAACTTTAATAGTGATAATTTCAACTAACAAAGTGGCTACTTCACAGTAAAAATATCTAATAATTCAAATTCACTATCTCTCTGATCAACGAAATTTAAAATATTATACTTAAATTTAAATAATTCTAATTTTTCAGTTTATTACGAGGAAAAAGAAAATTTAAAAATTGTTTAGATTTCCAACATTCGACTTTTTGAAAAACGTTTTGGAATGCTCACTTTTTTAGAAACTTTTCGCTTACAACAATTCAAAAACTACAAAATTTGAGGTAGTTATGTTACCAGACAATTTAATTCTAAAATAATGAACAGATTTAGTAAATAAATTATGATTCTCTAATGATTAAATGAATTAAATAAATATAACATAATCTCGATTCAATCAAATTTATTACACTTTTTCTCAGTAATGGAAAAGTTGTGGAAAAGTAGTGGAAAATATTCATCATAAAGAATTAGAGCATTTCTATGATTAGTAAAATAATAAAAGTTAATGCTATATTTTAAAATATTTATCTTCCTCTATTTAATATGATTATTACATAAATTAATATTAAAATTTGTATTCTAATCTTTTCTTTTCTTTGTGTGGCATGAAGAATTCAGTTTGTATGATAATTTTATACTTATTTGTTTTTTTTTTCAAGTTTATTTCGTGATATTTACATGTTCATGTACTTTTTTGTATTATTAAACATAATTGGAAATTCTCTTCACTGCATATATAGCTTTAAAACAATGCAGTAAATTACAGTAAACTCAGTTGGTGGTAGAAATCGATAAATAAAGAATAATGATGACATAACTTTCAAAAATATTTGTAAATAGGTAATCCCTCAGTAAGTGTTTCAAAATTCTTACATTACGAATTTATAAATAAAGTACAATTCAAGTTAAATGGAAATTGTAAATTCTTCTGTAAAACACAAGGTATAATAAAAGACGTATCAGTAACAGAAAATCTAAATTATATATTCTGAACAGAAGTTTATATACAATTGACGCAGGAGCAAAATAGGACATGAGATCGATATATGTACAGCTCTCGAGTAAAAGTATGATAGCACGTATTTACAAGGGTAAAGTGACTCCCTTTCTCTGAAGATAGGTTTTTTCCATCTCGCTTTCTATGTTTTATCTCGCCTATTTGGCTTTCTCTCGATTACCTACTCCAACTCAGGAATTCACTCCATTCGATCGTTATTTTTCCAGCAAAAACCTAATTCGAAACTTGAAAATCAGACATTTTCATTTTTAACTCAGTAATATTGTCATTTTATAAAATTATTGTACATTATATTTTATTATAAATATGTTAGTTGGAATTTTATTAGAGTGCATTTTCTCGAAAAAGCATAGTGAAAAATAATGCAAAAAAAACTCTTCAGTATCCAACTTATAAAGTTCTGTATATAACTATTATATTTCGAAAATGTCCAAAAGCTCAATAGTTTATACAGGCTGACTATGGAATGGAACATTTTCCAATGTTCAGACAATTTAAGCTAAGAATATTATTTTATACAGTCATGAAAAATGACATTGCACAACTGTAGGAAAGATAATTTTCCAACGGATTCCGAGTCATTTTCCAGAATGAAAGATCCCAAACAGCGATTTCCTCGAAAAGAAAAGGAATTTTCGTAATCAAAGAAAATTAAAAAATTGTTTGATATTTTTTTTCCTATGAATCGTTTTGGAGCTGCCTTCAATTTCTTGTTTATAAAATATAAAATACGGTAATGATAGCTCGAGATAAATTTCATTCGGGAAAATGACTTCGGGAAATTTTTTTTCGAGGAATGAAACTTAGATTCGTCGATTACGAAAATTTGATAGTACATCACAATATCCAAACCGTAATAACCAAAGATTTTTATGTCCATCTAATTTCATTTAATCTTTGGATAGTTTTTATATGTTTGAAATTTTAAAATTTTGGGAAAATAAAAAAACTGAAAATTTTGTAAGTAGTCGATACTTTTATAAGTGGACGATGTAAATTTTATATATTGTGATCATTATGATAGTTTTTGGAAAAGTGTATGGGTTTTTTTTATTTTACGACAAAATTTTAGAACCTTGGAAGTATTGAAAAATTACGAAAAATTATTATAAGTAACATTAATTTTATTGAATTTATTCGATTATTAATGTTAAAATATTAAGAAAATAAAAAAGCTGCGATATCATACTCCAAATTGTTGTATTTTCTATAAAATTCGAATAATTTGCTGAATTTTAGATAATGTTGATACACTTTGTACATCGTGGAAAATTTTAGAATTCCGAAAAATTACAAAAATCATGAAATATACTACATATTTAAATATCAAAAAATGTTTCATCATACGAATACAGTCTAAAATTTTTGAAATTTTATAAATAATTAAGTGCATGATATAACATTGAGAAATGTTCGGCATTTGTTTAAAATATGAATCGTTCGGTTTAACTAAAAGTAAATAATTGATTGATTTTTGCGTAATATTTTTGGGTATTTCATTTTCATATCATTAAAGAATTTTTTGAATTTCAATTGAATTTCAATTAAATTTCAATTGAATTTCAATTGAATTTGAATAGAATTTAAATTGAATTCGAATTGAATTTAAATAGAATTTGAATTGAATTTGAATTAAATTTTTATTGAATTAGTATTAAATCTGAATTGAAATTGAATTAAATTTAAATTGAATATAAATTAAATATAAATTGAATTCGAATCGACTTTGAATAGACGTTGAATCGAATTTCAATTGAATTGCGATCAAATTTAAATTAAATTTCAAAGGATCACAATTCAATTTGAGTTCAATTTGAATTGATTTTAAATTGAATTTCAATTCAATTTGAATCGAATTCGAATTGAATTTGAACCTAATTGAACATTATGAATTTGAATCGAATTGGAATCCAATTTGAATTGAATTTGAATTGAATTTGAATTGAATTTGAATCGAATTTAAATTGAATTTTTATTGAATTTAAATTAAATTGAAATTGGATTCAAATTGAATTTAAATTGAATTCAAATTGAATTAGAATTGAATTTAAATTGAAGTGGAGTTGAATTGGAATTTAATTAGAATTGAATTGGAATTGAATTTGATCGAATTCGATCGAATTTGATTTAAATTTGAATTGAATTTAAAATGAATTTGAATTAAATTTGAAATTAATTCGAATTGAATTTGAAATGAATTTATTGAATTTGAATTGAATTGAATTTGAATTCAGTAATAATTTGATTGAAATCGCATTTGAATTGAATTTGATTTGATTGATTCATTGATTGATTTTTTCGTGATATTTTAAGGCATTTCATTTTCATATCATAAAAAGTTTTTTGAAATCAAAAATTCATCCTCGCACAATAATGTTATATAATTGTGAAAATTCAATCAAAATTGGGAGTTTCAGAAAATTTTCACAAATTTCGTAAATAATCAAAAATTACGACAATTTTCAAAAACTACAATTTGTAAGTTTTTCTCCTCGTTTTCAATTTTTTTTACATAAATCAAAAAAATTTTGTAGAGTTTTGCATTCCACAGGTTTTTTTTTTATTTTTCGCTTCTATATATTTCTCAAACATGTTATATTTAAATAATATATACTAAAATTGGTAGAATTCGGTTTTATAATATTTTTTGGATATCATATAATTTATTGGACAAGACGTAGGTACTATTGAACGTTCTAGTTTGGACATTATGTTTTGTACATAATGTTTTGGATATAACCGCACCCAATCCAAAAATGCATCTTATCATTAGATCATGTAGCAAGCTTCGGTGAGAATGAGAGCCATGATTTCAAGTCTGCGAGTCCTGTATACGCGTAAGTCGCAGACTCCGAAATCGAGGCCGAGTAAGGATTCACAACCATTCTAGATGTTTCGGGACGTCCGTGTATACTCTGTGCTTTTGCACATTTTTCGTGGAAGAAGAATAAAAAAATGATTTCCTAACCATAAAAAACGGAATCGAAATAAAACTTTTCGTTCAGCAAAAGTTTGTTTATAACAATTCATTTTTAAAAGATAAAAAATCAACTTCATTCTTCAAAACGTTTTATTTTTCAAAGTTGAAAAATTGATGTTTCCAACACGAAAAATGTTCAAAAGCCTGCCAAGTCACGTCGCGTGTCCCTTTGAAATAACGAACTGAAGATTTTTTGTACATATCTAAATATGGATTCATTTGACAGAATCACAGCGCCCAATGCGCTCAGTACAAAAATCGTAACAACTTTAGATCAATATTTTTCATTATTCCCGAACATCAGGACCGGCTGCCACAAAAAAAAATTTTCCTCTCAACATCCAAACATTGTCAGTAAATAATTTTACCCTTTTTCGAGCCGATCCTGATTGCAAATATCATCTTACACTACCTTAATTGTAACTCTGCTTAATTTTTTTTCAATAAAAAACGTCTTGAAAAATGCCCCAGCACCGCACGTACAAATCGTTTAACATTAATTTTTTTACAAATCGTACGTAACTCGCGCCGAAATGTTTCAACTTGAGTGAAATCCTAAAATTCAAGTCTTTGAAAGTTAAGAGTTGCAAATTTACTGTACGTTGCTTAGCCTCACAATAGTTACAATAAAATTCATATGATTATTACAGTATTTAATGATGCTCAACGCTCATTATAACAATATGTCAAGTGCATTCGACGTGCAATCACCGTTCTGTTTCCTTCTTTACTTAATTACTTTCTTATGACATGTTTCAATTATTGATGCCTCTCTACTTATTGTTAATATATAATTGAGTAGAGAAAAATAATTAAATTGTTTATCGTTATTCACGTTTTCGCGAAATTATTGCGTTGTTATTGAAATCCACGTAAATATCAAGCTGAATATAAAATTCATGATCATCAGTTTCTTCGATTTGGCCTTTAGCGATGCAAGAAAAATCGCATGGAAGGGATACGATGATTAAAATACGCCTAATTGTTCCGCAGGCTTTATTCGAATCAACGCAATGTTATTACTTAGTACGCATTGAAGGCAGAAGTCGGTCTCAGTTGCGACGGTTTAGTTTTCTCGGACGTCACTCCCTCGCGAGGGGGTGCGCCCGTGGTAGCAGTCAGTATTCCTCTTCGTCCTCTTCGAATTCGTCCTCTTCCAAAATGCTGAAATAACGTATACTTCAAAAGCAAACATTTTCCTGGTTCCGAAATTTGTCACTATTTTACGCTCACTTCGAAGATTAATATCGAAATCATAATCGATTTTTTTGAGATTATTAAATCACTTTACACCAGTGGCGGATCCAGGATTTCATAAGGAGGGGGGAGGGGTCCAAGACGTAAAATTATATATCTATATATATTTTTGTGTATGTATGTATATATATATACACGAATAACATCTTTTATTTCCCCAAAGGGGGGGGGGTCCAGACCCGAACCCCCCCCCCGTGGATCCGCCACTGCTTTACACTGTTAAAAATTTTTGTATTAATAGTCCATTAAAAGTATACAAAATATGTACATATATACGCTATTACTTCAATATACGGGTGTCTTAAAGTTAATACATCATGTGTGTTTGAAATCATACATGAAATAAATACGTATTTACATTACACCTGTGACATCAGTTTAATTCATAATTGTGAATTGAATTTAATACACTGATATATTAGAATCATACAAACATATTTGAATTAAATTTGCTTTTACATTCATTTCATGCATGTAACTGAGACTGAATTTTTTTTAGATACTGGTTGCATAAAATATAAGACAAATTTTAAATACTGTATGTGAAAATTGTACCTACAAAAATCAAGTAGGTGTCTCGAGGTAATACACATTTATGAAATGTGTATTTTATTCATGTTTCAAATATCTAGTTTGTAAAGTTTCAGGTACATTTTAATACATGAATTATGGAAAGTGCATTGAAATCAAGAAGGTGTCTCTTATTTATGTTTAGAAGTTTATGCAGTCGGCGATAATTATGAAAGTCTTGAGATTCTGATATTTCTGATTCATATAGATATAGTTACTTTCAAAAATTATACACCAGAAAAAAATAATGTACTTTTTAACATAAAATAATTTAATCATGGTTTAGTCTCGAATATTGCATTTTTTGATACGAAATTCTTTCATGCTCTACTTACTGTATTTATGGCAAATACTGACAAAATTGATTAAAATATGGCATAAATATATAGTAAAATAAATAAGAAATTTTCATAAAAGAGTGCAATGTTCAAGACTGAACCACAATTATAAGTATATATTGTAAAAAGTAGAATATTATAACTGTGAATTAGTCTGGAACATTTCACTCTTTTGTGAAATTTCTTTTTCATTCTACTATAAATTTATGGTTTATACTTACGAAATTTACTATAAATATATAGTAGAGTAAATAAAAAATTTTGATAAAAGAGTGCAATGCTAGAGATTTAACCACAATTACAATTTTACATTGTAAATAGTGCAATATTTATTATAAATCTAGCTCCACTGAGAAAAAAATATTGTTTTTTTTACCATCAAATATGAAAATTGTTGTTCAGTCTCCAATATTTCACTTTTTGATGAAAATTTCAATATTTACAAACTTCATTGAAAATAAAATATAAAGGACTTAACGAGTAGTTTAATAAGTTTCATGTAAAATCACAAAGTTGAAAAAAATTCAGAATTCCAAATTTTACTAACTCGAAAATAACAATTATCCTGAAGTCGGGAGAATGTTTTTTTCAACTAAATTCTAATCATCAATATTTGGATAGGATAACGTAGAAAATCAAAGTTTGGAAAATTATTGCAACCCAGTGAGTTATGTATGAAAAAAAATGATAAGCTAGGAGTATTAAAAATTTGAAAAACTGTCAACTGTCATGCAACAAATTCTATAAATATACATAAAAATCTATTTCAGTACCAGAAAACTTTTCGAATCATACAAACTTTGTATAAATACTAGAAATGACACAATTCTATGAAAGAACTATTTTCTCAAACAACTGAACCTATGATAGACCAAACTATAAATTCTACTGGAATATTAAGTTCTAAAAAACGTATACAAAAATCTATAATAACACTATAAATGTATAATAATATTAGATAACACAACAAAACTTTCATTACTGAAAAAAAAACAATCACTGTAATATTTTTTTGTTCCCCTGTCTAGAAAACTAACTTGCAATAATATAGAAATTTTTTCAAAAATTACAAAACGAAAGAAAAATTCCTAATCAACAATACATTTTTATAAAGTAATTTATTTATTCATAATTGAATCTTTCGTTTTAAATGCGGAATTTATCTCAACTACATCCACACTGAAAAAAAATATTGTACTTTTTAAGGTGAAAAGATATATTTTTTGTTTTCATAAATAAAGTAGAATATGTTAGACATTTTTATCAGAAAGTGAAATTATCGAGACTGAACCACGATAACAATATTTGATTGTAAAAAGTTCAAAATTTCTTTTCTCAATACAGTTTTAATTTTTCTGATTTATCTCCAATCACGAGAACATCAAAATGAGAAAGTTATAGTTATAATCATATTTATTATTTCAGAAGTTATATATTTTTTTCATATACATTCGTCCAAAAAAAATATAAAACCGAGACTTACAAATTTTTCCAAGTCATCTCGATGTTTTAATTTTGACCGGTCAATACGTACTTTAGGAAAAGTCATAAATAATTCGATATTAGAGGTCGAAGTGAGTCGTCCAGTAAAAACTAATTCATCTAGTCATACAAGACACTGCATACATACACGTTACTTACTCTTCCTTTCTGTCGTATTTGTCAATCAAACGTCGTCCAGATCCTCCACAAGTCTTTCCAATAGGTGGACAATACCAGTAACAAAGAACACCCAAGGACACGATGAAAAGTGAAATCGGCACCACCAGGGCTAATATCAAATATTTTAAATTGTCTTCCCACGAATATCTGCAACAATTCAACAATAGACAATTATTTAGAATTACTTTTAATTAAAACAGGTTTTAATTCAAGGAAAAAAAAATTTTATAATACTGTGTGAAAAAAAAATCCTCGAAAATTTTTTAAGAGGACAAAAAGAGAAATATAGTTGAAATCCAGAATAAATGTAATATTAAATAATATTCAAATAAATTATACTAGCAAATTGGCTTAAAAAAGAAAAATATTGATTTTTCTTTATCTAGATGAAATTATTACTTAAAAACAAAACTTACCGAGCAACAACAATAACTGGATTCGTTCTGCTGTAATAACAAGGAAATGGTTTTCCAATATTCCGATGACCGTACTTTTTTGCAAACTCGGAACAGTTGACTCGCGGTGGATATCCACATCCCTCGGTGTTTACGAAAAACTTTGTTTCAGTGACATCCCAGTGTACGGCACTGGCGGCTTTTTTTAGAAACTGCTCGTATGGCAACTTTGAGTAGTTCACTTTGATTTGATGGCAGCGAATAGCCGCACTTGTGCAACCTGGAAAAATAGAAGAGGAATTGCAATTTTCTCGAAAATTTGAATATTTTGAAATATCTTTTAAAGTAGGCAAGTAATAAAAAAATGAAACAATTTTCAAAGTACTTTGTTAGATATTTTGATCAAAGTTGTTATTTTGGTTTTTTTTTTGTTAAAGGTTTTTCGAGTAATTTTTTTAGTATTTTTCCTATGCTGACGTGTTCGTGTACTTTGTAGATTTTTATAGTATTTTTATGGATCTTTTTACAGACATTTGAAGTTTAACATTATACATGGATTTATAGTTTTAGAGCTTCAGTGATTTTGTTTTTTTTTTTTTCATTTCAGCATATTTACGATTTGCAAGGATTTCATGGAGCTTTTATTGATTTTGATATAGATTTGAGGTACTTACGTATCTTCAGATTTCTAAGTATTTAAAATTTTTAATACTTTTTCCACATTCGTAATATTATAAAATTTCAACAATTTCAAAAATGTTTTTTGATAGTAAGGGTTTCTACATTGATTTTCTCAAATACTCTTTAATTTCTAAATAGCAATCTTCTATATTTACAGGAAAATTATAATAATCTACAATGATTTTGTATGTATCTGAACTAGTGTTATCAAGGTTTTATATATATTTTTTTTTTTATTTTTTTGTATACAACTATATTTATAAAATTTCGTTGGATATTTAGTAAGTACTTTGAAAGATTTCTGAGATTATCTTATTTTGTATCGAGGTTTATAGAATTTGATGCTTTGAAACTCGAAGATAATTGAATTTTAAGAATTTGAAAGGGTTTCCAAGAAAACAGTATTTTTGAAGATTATGAATACTTTATTGAAATTGAAATGACTTGAAATTTGAATGAATTGAAACTGAAATGAATTGAAAAAAAGGAACTTTTTGAGTATTTATTATTCTTTTTTCCCATGCATCCGTAAAAAAGGCCACTTTATTTCTATGGAATGCGGGAACAAAAGCCTCTTTTTGGGGTACTCGGAAATCAGCGGGAAAT